>CAUYRT010089606.1:0-25275 GCA_963574885.1 Lepilemur ruficaudatus
ATATATATATGTGTATACACACACACATATAGTTACAGGTAAATATAAAAAATTAATACTGAAACTGGCGATGCCTTCTCTCTTTTTGATGTCATAATTAATTTGCATCTAAAAAAACCCCAAATATACCAATGCACTGGATTTTGGAAATGTATTTTGGAAATAGCTAATCATGATTTTAGTAAATGATGCATTCTTTAATTGCTTAAAAATTATGGTTTTCACATGAAGAAGTTGAGCATAAAATTGTAATTTTTATAAAGTAATTTGAGATACAAAAACTGGTTCCACCTGCAATCATGTAGCAGTAAAACCACTCTGGAGTCTGTTTCTGTAGTTAGTTGATCATGTGTCCACAAAGACAGCTTTGCTTTTTAACCCATTGTGTACACATTTTTCAGTATTTAGTTCTGTCAATAGAGGCCCTGGAAGCAGTAAGGGTAATGAGGAGGAATGATAGTTTAGATATATTCTTTCCTGAAAGGCCAGTTGAATTAAATCTTTCATTCCCACTGCAGACATACAAATCTATAATGTCCTTTCAAGATGAATCCAGAATCAGGAGTCTGCATTCTTTTATTCTTGGTCAGGAGATTAAAATTGATCATAGGCCACACAAGGGAGTTGGATGTAGTATCACAGCTCAATGTGGTTAACGAGGACAGTGCTTGCCTTCTGTTCTCCTTAACCGTGCACTTTCAAGTTACAAATATTATTGATTCCCGGGGTCATATGAGGCTGTGGGGAGGTTGTGTGACTTGACAGTATTTTGCTGTTTTTAAGGGATAAGAGCTATGAGCCCTGATAGCAACTGGAACAGGTATGGTTTAAATTTGACAAATGAAGATTTATACTTTTTTGAGCTGACAAAAATCCTTCATGTAGAAATAATGAATGAAAGTTTGATAGCTGATTTAACATAGGTCAAATGACTTACAGTGAAAGAAAGAAAATAACGCTTTAATTATTACCCTTTCATCAAAATGAATTGATGATAGGTTTGTCGTTGTAGATCTGTGCTTTAAACAAATGAATAGTGCTTAGAAGATCCTTTTACAAGACATCATTTAAATTTAAGTAGGCATAGTTTACCTAAAATCATTTGAAAATGTAGCGTAGGTGGGAAGATATGTGAATAATTATCTGCTAATCTCTGCAGCATTTTTTTTTCTTTCTTGTGAATAAAACTGCTATATTAACATTCAGAAAATTTAAGGCACCACAGATCATTGTATGCCAAATTTTCAGACAGGGTTAATGCTCCTTTATTTTTCTCTTAACAAAAAGATTATATGCTACCCTATAATATATTTTATGGAATGGTAAAAGAAACACTGGTATTTAAGACTTTTCACTGGTTTAAATCTGGTTTTGCCACTTACTAGCGATGAGATTTTAGAAAGCTTTATTCACTGTCTTGGACCTCAGTTTGCCTATCTATAAACAGGCATACAGATATCTAGCCCATGGAGTAATTGTGGAGCTCAAAAAGATGAGAAATATTTTTAAGTAATAAATCACTTCACAAATGTAAACTCTTATAATATTTATTATTACTGAGCTTATATGAGGTTGAGCCTATGTTTAAGACAGTGGTGAAAAGACTTTCTAAACTAGATTCTCTCTCTTTATAATCTATAGAATGCACTGGAAAAACAGCAAGTTAGGGTTTGAAAAGAATTTAGATTGTGGCTGAATTGTAAACTGACTAAACTAGATTTAATTGCTGATATTAGCTTTATATGCACCATGCTCTAAGAAGCAGAACTAGAACAGCTTAGCATTTGAATATGCCTTCTTTAAAAAGCATGAAAATATTTACAATGGTTTAAAAAATGACCCTAAAGCCATATGTCAGAATAGAAATCACCTATTCAGAAACTGAAAAAAGAAAAATGTGTCAAAGAACTAACTTCTCAGCTCATTAAACCAAAGGCATTTGGGATGTAATTCATTATTTTACATTGACTTAAAAATTGTGAAATTTTTATTGATACTGTCAAAACGTATGCTCTATGTATTAGTGCTGCCATTCAAGTGGTTGAGTTCTTTTGAGTATAATTTAATTTGTGAATGTGTATCTATTATATAGCTCATAGAGAATTTAAATAATTTCCAAAGGGCAACAAGGAATCTCAATTTGATCTCCCTGCTTAATCCACTCTCCACTGTTACTGTAGTTTCTTTACCTAGTAGTGGGACAAAGAAGTCTAGACTGCATATGTAATGTGTACCAATTAAAATGTGTTCCATTATTATTAATTGAGTTTCTGATGTCTGTTTAAGTGCTTCATAATTCAGTAGTCCTCAAAACAGGTCCAGGGAGGAAATATACTAAGTTTCATTTTATAGGTGAGGAAAAATATGACACAGAGAGGTAGGCTAATTTGCAACTAGTAGGTGAGAGCAGATCCAGGTGTTGCTGCTTTAGCCTTGTATTTCTACTGTCTAAGGGCCTTTGGCTTTGCTTTCAGAGTTTAGAAAACTTGTAGTAGAGTTAACCAGACATGCATGTGCCCTTTTGTGGGATTTCCAATCCCAGTAGAGGAGAAGCAACACCTCCCTCATTCAAATCTTTAGTTTTGATGTGTTTCTTTAAAAGTGTAAGAGATCTTCTAAAGATTGCTTTTAATCAAGCAAATATTACACAATCTAACTTATATCCATTTGTATTATCCGCTCAGAATCTAATTAATGTGGAGTCACCCACCATTATTATTAATTCATTGTTAATTCTTCTTCACTTGATCTTAGCCAAAAGGCTGAGAAGTGATTAATTCTTACTTCTTAAGAAAGCACTCTAGTGTGAATACACTCTCCATTATACTGATTCCTGGGAAGGTTTGTGATGTTTTTCCCTCTCTGGCAAAATCTTTCTTTTCATACTTTGGCTGTCATTACCACTAGAATACCTCTCAGTGTGGGTATCATTATATTATAGGATTTTCTTCTTTTCATCTTATGATTTGCCTCTTTTAAATTGATTCTCATGGTTACAATAAATGTATTTTTATTTTATTGCCTTTTTCTGCTTAATATTCTCTTTCAATAAATCTTTTTGGTTACATTATTTCTAAAATTAATTCTAGGTCAGTGGCCTACAATTAAAAATCAAGAAAGATCATTCCTAAAATCAAAAGTATTTCTTTGAACACTATTTCTTTATGCTTTCTAGTGTACATAGTGTTTATATACTGGATATATATATGTATTTTTTTTCTTTAATTTTGAGTCTATTTTTCTTCTACAGACAACAAGAAAGTTTGAGCTGGTACCTCCCTTCTCATGGCTTCGAGTTTACCACATTCTCATACCTCTCCTCCTAACTGACTGATCCTGCCTCATAACCATTTTAGTTCTTTTTCCTCTTTCCTCCCTTAATGTTGCTGTGTATCTTGGGCTCCACCCTTGGCCTTATTTTCTGATTACTATATACACTCTCGCTGAAATAGCTCATTAGCATCTCCGTCTTCCAGTATCATCTCCTTGCTGATAATTTCCAAATCTGTCCAGACCAGATTTTTCTCATGAGTTTCAGACTGCTGTTCCATACGCCATTAAATATGTCCAAAATGGAATGACATTGTTACTCTAGAATCTGCCCCTCTTCTGCTATACTGAACCACAGTCAAGCACACCACTATTGAGGTGCCCACCAAAATAGAAAGTTGAGACTCAGCTTTGGCCTTGCCATTTCCTCTACTCCACGCAACCACTAGGGACCAAGTCCTGTGAAATTAACTACTAAATATCTTGGGAATGTATTTTTATTCTTCTGCATCCCCACCGTCAGTATTTTAGTGTGAGTCCCATTTTTTTCCATTAAAGTTGCTGTAATAGGAGAAGAGAATGCAAACATACCTCTAGGAAATCTGGAGGCACAGTTTCAAATGCCATATATAGAATTTCTTTGAAGTATTAAAATTTCATTCAAAATTTGCATTTCATTTCTTAATCTCTTTATATTTGTTTTAACAAAAACATAATTTAAAGTACTTATCTTTGAGTGAAATTGTTGCCCCAGGAGGCCTAGCTGTAGTTTTTACTGAAGCTGTGCATACCCCCTGCAATGCCATGTCAGTAGTGGTCACTGGTAATCCAGGTTGAGAAGAACAAGGACAGTTTTCCTTTCTTATCTGGTTTTATGCAGCATCCCCTTACCTGATCTACCTCCTTCCATTCTTACTCCCTGCAGATTATTTCTACACACCTCTGTCAATTCATCCATGCTAATATACAAAGTTGATTATGTCATCTCCTAAAATGTCCCTCAGTGAAAATCCAAACACCCCAGTATGATTTGAATGGCCCTTCATGGTCTGGGCCCTGCCTAGCTATCAATTTTCAAATTTTGTTATTTCGTGTCCCCTCCTACCTGCCCCTTGACCATACCCTAGTTTTTGTTAGATTGAACTCATATCCCTTCATGCCTTTCTATATGCACTTCATTCTTCCCCTTTCTCTATGATTGGAAACATTCATCACGTAAGACTCAGTCTGATATGTTGTCTCCAGTCCAGGCAAAGTGTACTTTGTGATTGCTGCTGTGATAACTATGCAGTCCTCTTTCATAGCACATATCTTGCTCTATTCCAAATTTCTGATTACATGTTTTTCTCCTAATACACTGGAAAGTATTCATCTGTGTGTTCCCAGGTCCTAATATGTTGGTTGCATAGCACATAGTAGGCACTCAATAAATATTAATGAATAATCAGTTAAATTAAACACCTAGGATTTCTATTAATGTTTGCTACTGATCTTAATCACAACTCTTAAAAAAATCAATCTGCTTTCCAAATCTAAAAGTTGAGCATGATAGGCTGTATTTTATGTTTTTTTTTTATGTAATGTGAATTTCAGAAGTAGATATATAATGATTACATATTGAGCCTGATAAGTTTTAAGTGGTAAATTACCAATATTTAGGGAAATTTCAATTGGGACTAAGTTTTGAAAAAGTTTAGTCTTTGTTGTTATGGTTTTTCTTATGGTGTTTTATATTAAAATTGTATTAAATATCAAGGAATATACAAGTATGAAAATAATAGGGTTTTTAAAAATTAAAAATACATGAAAGTTCATTTATTACCGTTTTCCATATGCCAGTCACTGTGCTAAGTGATTATCATATTATTGAGCTATATTATCTTAATTAATATCCCTGCAAAGCTGGTTTTATTGATGAGGAGATTGAGACTTAAAATTTAAATCACTGTGATTATATAGCTTAGTATAGAGTAGTGGAGTAGTGAAATGAACATAGTTATGTCTGATGTTAAACACCATTGCTTTCCCTTACACCAGGCTTCAAATTCTTGTATAAACTGGTATTCATTTATAGCGTATAGTGTTTATCAGGTGTGAATAATTACAATGCATTTTGACATTTACAACCATCATCTTTGTACTTGAAAGGCATTTGGATATGGTACAGTGTAATTGATTTAATATTAGAGTTGGCGAATGTGATTCTTTAACCATTTTTGAGTCACAGGCTCCTTAGAGAATGTAATGAAAGGTATGGATCCTCTGTACGCATACACAATAAAATGCATAGTTATACAAAGGCATACTTTTCTAATAGTCTGACAGAACAACCCTAGGTAAGGTTTAGAACTCAGTTTCTAGAGAATCTACCTATTTTGTAGATGAACAAAATGAGGTACAAAAAAGGTCAAAAGCATATTTCTGGGATTGTTTACCATGTGTGTTTATCAAGAATGCCTTTTGGAAAGTGATTGTCTTGTGGACTTTTCTGAATTTCTACTCAACAACATGTCAGAAATACTAAATACATTCCAAGTATGTTTAAGCATGGAAGTAATTTAATATTTTATTGTGTCTAACATATTTATGTCTAACTTATCTCCTGGAATAAATATTTTCTTGGAAAAATTTATAAAATTACAGTAATGACTTAGGGTAAGATAAATTTGCATGGAAATGTATCATTTAAAATACAAGAGGAATATGCATAATTGAAATGACACTAAGCTGTGAATATCATCATGAGATAAAATAATGAAACAGTAGCATGATCAATATCTATGCTTGTGAATTCCATTTTCACGTGTAAAATTAAGTTGTTTCAACAGTCTAGAGCTATATTATGCTTAGTTGTCCAGATAACAGCTCTATAAGGAGATAGCAATTTTGTAATTCTTCTCATTTTAAAGATGAAAAAACTGTGGGTTAAAGTTTGGTGACCTGTGCTTGGACTTATTTATAGCTATATAAGTAACACAGTCAAGAGTTCATTACAGAGATCTCATTCCAAATTGAGCAGCTCTCTATTGTTTCACAGAAAGGGGGGGGGGCAAAAATCACATGGATGTAGAAAACAAGTTCTAGCAGCTGAGAGTTACCAAGTGCATTCAATGATGGTCTTTATTTTAAAGCCTGCCACTGGCTTCCTTAAGCTTGCATTCTTTCACTTTGCAGAACTCTGAAGGCCAGAGCATGCTTGGATAATTCAAAACGATTCTTTACTTTCATTTCAGTTCTAATCTATGACCCTAACTCTTGCATTGTGTTTCACCTTGTTTCATTCCAGCATTATAGCAAAGATTAGTTTGGCTTTAAACAAAACCATTTAAGTGCATTATCTAAGTGCATGTTATGTTAAAAATTACTACATAGAGTTTTTCATATACAGAATATTTCAGTCTCACAATATCATTACAGACTTCATTAGAACAAATTCAAATAAAGAGGTTATCAGTGCCTGTATTTAAGAATTTATCTGAGTAAAAAAATGTAGAAGTACAATTTAAAAAAATACCTTCAAGAAAGTAACTAATACAATACAATGAATGTGTGGTACATTTACTGGTGATTAACACATTAGTAATACTTTTACGATTACGTTTTTAAAGGGGTCTTCTTCATTCTACAAAATGTGTGTTTATGGTGGCAGCTTTAATGTTGTTTCCTGCTGTGCAGTTCAATAGAGTATGTTTTTAGGTGGTTGGTTGAGGGTTTTTTTCGTTATGTATGTCGATGGAGATAAGTGTTTTAATTACTTTTTTTAATGTCTGTGCTTTTGTATTTTTCTCCTCTCTTCCCTTTTATTTCCTGCTGTTGAGATTACTGCCTCATCTCCACAGCAGGTGGCTGTTGCAAATTTGTTTTCTTTGTAAGCCTGGTAGATTTATTTTGTAATATAACTATTCCTTTTTAGTATTTTATTATTAATGATTTCTTTACTTTGGGATATAGTATACTTACACAGTCCTAAATAGTAATTTCCTAACACCATCTAAGAACTCCAATCATTAAGTGGGGGAAAAAAACAACAAAAAAAAAACCTTTGCCTGAGGCATATTGTTTGAGTTGTTTGCTTACCCTTATTTCACAATGTGGGGATTAAAATTTAAGGAAATTATTTTATAGCAAAAGCCAAATGAGAAAAAGAAATGGAGAAAATAGAAGGGAGGGAAATAAAGAAGAGAAAAGGCCCAAGAGACAAAACATACTTTAATAAATAATACCAAAAAAGTAATAGGTATAGTTTTGTTACAGAAATATGAAATTGCATTAATAAATCTTTTCTATAAAAGAGATTTTAACTATACCTTGTTTTTATATTAAGATGTAATTTTAATTATTAAAATAACTTTTAATTATAAGAAAATTGGAATATCACAAAAGGATGAAAAAATATTTCATTATTTCTTTTTGTCCAAAGAGTTGGTTGTTTTGGTTGGGTCATAATGTACTATAGCTAAAACAATAGATGATGTGAATCCTGAGTATAAAAATTATTTTTCAGGAAAATAAATTATACTCAAGGATATTTTATCCATTTTTGCAAAGAAGGCTATTATTTTATTAATCAAAGTACAATCTCTCTCTACATTTTTCCAGATGTATAAAGGAGTAAAAATTATGGGATGAAAAATGTATGGTGAACCATATTCTCATTTTATTAATCGGAATTGCTGGATATTTATTACAGTTCACAAAATCCTCTAGAGGCATTTTAACTACTCAGATTCAATTTATTTCATATGTATACATTAATACATATGTTAATACATTGCTTTGTTATGTTTATGGTTTTTCTTACCTGTACATACTCTAAATTGGAGTCTGATAGTAAGTTCTAGTATGAAGTTATATGAACTGATCGAATTGGTATGATAGAATTTATATGTACTTTATATGTGAAGTATAAAAGCTAATTGAAATACATTTGCAAGTTATCATTGTAAGAATTATCATCTTTGGTTATTTTAGTCTCTTCTCCAATGCTTTTTAAATTTTACTGTTTTATAAATTAAATACAAAGAGAGGACCTTAGTTCAGTATTTATCAGATTATCAAAATGGCATTAGAATGTTCAGTACTGCACTTGGTTCTGGACTGCATTACTGGTATATGATTCTGTATAGAAAAATATGTTGTGTAATGCGAAAAATTATGTTTTGAAATGGTGATACCATTCATAACATTTTTTTAACATGTTCATCTTGTTATGCTCTAACCAATTGTGTGATACGCACAATTAATGTATGTGGTCACATTGAGAGAAAGACTAGACAGCAGTTATATGAAACAGATGTTTAATGGGGATTTGAAAAATCAATGAAATGAATACTATTGTGATGCATGGTGATCTAATTTCATAGGTGTTATATTGAATCACTCCATTCTTTCTGAATTCACTCTGAACACTCAGAACTAAACATATTTACGGTGGCACCAGGGGGAAGACAGGGAGTTTTATTGAGAAAAGAATCACAATGGGGTTTCATTGATCTGTTCTCTTTCTAACCAATATATAGGTTCTAGAATGATAACCCATATGGCACTATTGTCCCTTGGAAGTAAGATATAAATCCTTTGAGTGATCTTTAAGTGACAGATGAAAATCTTTATAATCCATCATGGAATTGTGGCATGCTTAGTCCCTTGAAAGGAATATTTTACTTCCATATTGTAATCCCAACTGCTTGGGCTTGATACAGGAATAATTTCTTTTATATGTATGTATGTGTGTGTGTGTGTGTGTGTGTGTGTATATAAACACATTTATACATAGGTACATATATTGATCTTATACCTACATTTATATATCTTATATATAGTTATACAAATGGCTTCTTATGATTAATTGTAATATCTTCTATATTTGGAAGTATTCACTATAAATCTTTTTTTCGTATCAGCCTTTTTTCCCATAGTTTTCATATTTAATCCAAGACAATAATAATGACTTACATGCGAATGTTGTTTTAGAGTGCCTTATGTTCACTTTTCTATCTAATTTTCAGAACAGCCCTGTATGGCAATCAGGGTTATCTTCATTCTAAAATCAAGGAATTAGAAAACCAGAGTATTAAGCAATTTTACCCAAGTACAACTAGAAAATGGAAATAATGAGACTAGAACCCAGTTCTTCAGACTCCTGGTTCGGTGCTCTCTGAGGCATGATGTTATTCTCACTGCTCCAATTTGAATGACACATTAAACATTACAGGGTCTTTATCTTGCTACTTTCCTGGTCTTGATACACATGTGGTTTGAGTTCATTGTAGTCTGTAGAATGAATGAGGTTCGAAAACTGTCATCTGGCCACAATCTTTCATTCTTGACAGAGACACTAAGTTTCATGGACTGTGATACCAATTTGTCCAATACTGGTCATTTAAGTGTGTAATAATAGTAACCGCACGTGTCATGGACTAGGTGAACTTTTAATTTATGTCTACTCAAATGCAGCATTTCATTAAGTCAAACAAAATCTTTAAGGAAGAGAATGAAAATAAAAGGAAACATTTATTTCACATCTTTGCAAAGGGTTTTACATACTTTTTTTTTCATGTTATTCTCCCAGCAATCCTACGATGAGGCTGTTGTTGCCCAGAAAGAATAATTTACTTGGCCAAAGTTAATTCTAGAACTAGAATTTTAATGAAGGAAGTTGAGCTTCAAAGGTTTTACTCTTATACAATACATTCTGTTTACAAATAGTTATAGAAATAAGTCAGCTGTCATGAAGATATTTTAAAAGATTTAGTAAACAAAAATAAAGTCAGTTGTCACATTGACTTTCTTTTACAAAGACACAGGTTTTTGATACGGCCTTTTACAAAGACAGAGGTCTTAGATAGCCTGGTGTCTCTTGGTGTGAGTTTGTTTAATGAATCCATGTTTAATCTGTACATCTTAATGCTCTTCCTAATGCAGCACCATTCCCCAAGACAGGGTTAGAAAATGAGGACTGAGATAATGCAGCATACCTTCTTTCCTGAGAAGAATGTGAGATCTCAGATATAAAAGTACTTTGAAATGTGAAAAACTTAGACATTTGCCATCAGCTACATTTTGCTCTTCTCATCCAGTAAATTTGAGAGTAGTGACATAATCAGTGCTGTTTTACTTGTCTACTAAAATCTTTTTATTGAAAAAGCACGTGGTGTGAAATAACAAGAATCGTATGTACCTGTAGAGAGTTCTGTATACTAGAGCACTGCCCGTTTCTGTAAGCCACAGCCTTTTGCCAGGAACTCGAGGCAGTTTCTCAGTGGTCTGTGCTATATTTTCCACTCCTGTGGGATTTGTGAGGCTATCTCCACAGACAGGTCTATCAGATGACTGTCTTTCCCATGATGGCTTAGCTGTCATTCAAGTGGATGCCTTCAAGAACAGGAGGCATCACACAGATGCTTACTCCATTCAATTAACACTGAATAAGTGAACTGGTGAAGGAACACAGGCAATCATTATAGAATCTGAGTAATTGTTAAACATGCCCTACCATAGCTGTGAAGACTAAGCCTTAAAAGCTTATTTCTCCTTTATTACTTACTAGCTGATAACATGTAACAGAATATTTAATATCTTATTAATGTTAATTGAAGTTGTGCAAAATTTGATATGGGCACAAGGAAAGAGTTTACTATATATACTGCTGTTATTTATTCTGTAGTTTTTCCAGAGGGAGGTGCTTTGGAAACAAAGCAGGGCTACATATTTCAAAGAATATCAAATAGTGAAAAATAATCAGCAGATAACCAAGGGGAATGCACTTAAGAAGGAAAATATTTTAGAAAGAGATTGTACTGGAGAAAAGAACCACAAAACAATAAAAAAAAAAAAATGCAGCTGCAAGAAGCAGCCAGACTTTTCTCTGCCACTAGATTGGAACCTGGCTGCAGACATATATTCTGTGTTGTACACATACATATAGCCTTGGAGTGAAACTTAATACATATATGTTGAATGATTAGTTTAGATATCACTTGTTACGAGGCATCATATTACAACATGGCTTAATTATAATATTATACATGAAAAAGGCATTTTGAAGTTAAACCATAGACTCTACCGCCAGACTGTTCTGTCCAGGATAGAAATTGGCACTGCAACTTACTTGTTCTGTGACCTTCAGCAAAGTTACTTAATTTTTATGTACCTCAGTGTTCCCATATTTAAAATGTGGATAATAATAACATTAGTTGTCTCATAGAGTTATTCGGAGAATTAAATGGGTTATAATATATACTAATCACCTATATGCCTGGCATTTAGAGTACTGCCTATAGTCAATAAATGTTAAATTAAATTTTCTGTAATACAAGCAAAATTTCCTTTCTTTATTTCTTTCCTTTTCAGAGAACTTGAAAATTACCATTTTTCAGTAATCCTTAAGGAGATGTTCGTTTGTATAAATACACATTGAAACACCAAGAACTTCACTGTTTTAGGGGAACAAAGAAATTATCTGGACTTCTTGAAAAGCAAAGAACACTATACATATACTATACTGAGCTGTTTTGTTTGTCAAATCTTTGTCAATTCCTCTTTATTCATAAACTCCCTTCTTCCCACTAAAAGGTGAATTAAAATGTCATTTTAGTGTCATTTTGAAATCATCCTGGTATAGACACGTACCTCATTTATTAATATGCCACCTACTCTCAGGGAAATATTTTCCTTTGATAGATGGGAATTTGCAAGTTTCATTATCTTTCATATTCCGCTTAAGTTTGCCTCATTTTTCTTTTTTTGTAGAACTTTATTTAAATTTGCTAAGATATAATATTTTACTTTGATTTACACTTTACTTTTTCCTTGCCATAAGATGTGAAGTTTGAAAGAATTGGTAAACTACAGAATAAACAAACCTACCTTAATATCAATAGCTAATGTTTATTGAGCAGTAACTATGTTCTAGGTCTCAATAATATCTATCTGTCTGTATTTACATATATATAATTTTGTAAAAATCTCACATCTATGCGAGAGGTGTAATTATCTCTATTTTAGAAATGAAGTAGTAGATCACAGAGATGAAGGAACTCAATTTCACAGTTTTCTAGAAAAACATAATCAGTAGGATGGATAGATAGATGGATAGAGATAGAGACAATTTATTTTAAGAAATTGTCTTACACCATTATGGGAGTTGGCAAGTCCACATTCTATGGGGCAGACCAGGAGAGTGGAAACTCTCAGGGAGGAGCTGATGTTGCAGTTTTAAGACAAAATTTCTTCTTTGTCAGGGAAACCTCAGTTTTGTTCTTAAGGCCTTTTGACTGATTGGATAAAGCCCACCCACTTATTGAGGTAATCTTTATTTAAAGTCAACTGATTGTAGATAATAATCACATCTACAAAAGGCCTTAACAGCAACACCTAGATTAGTATTTAATTGAATAACTGGGTATTATAGCCTAGCCAAGTTGATGCTTAAAACTAACCATCGCAGGAACTTGTGTGAGTTCACAGAGCTGGTAAATGGCAGAGGAAGTACTCACACCAAAGCCTGTCTGGTGACAAAGCCCTCCTCCTGATCACCATCGTGGTTAGCAGGCTATCAAAGCATCCATGCTGAAAGCTTTTGATGTACGGTCCTAGGGCATAAAGTATGAAAGCACAGGCAACTCAGTTGTCTTGTCTGTGTCTTGACCTAAGTGAAAAAAAATGAAATTTAAATTTTACCAAAGCATTTTTCTTGTGAAATAATCCTTGCAGGAGAGGAAAAGTTATCTTGATGAGTCTGGTGGTGTGTTGATCAGAGTGACTTGCACTTCTAAAGATAACAATTATGTTAACAGTGGTCATAGGAAATAACTGCAGATGGAAAGCTCCGTCTTAACCATGGCGAGTGGTATAAAAGCTCAGAGTAGGAGTTGGTAAAGAAAGGATTCTAGACCTTATTGCCAGTAACTGGGGAAGTCTTATCCACTATTTATATTCTCTGTCCCTTATTTTTGATCTGTCTTAAATATTTTTGCTTAACCCATCACCGTGAAATGGCACAGAACTTCAGGTTGTTTTTCTTTTTGTTTGTTTGTGTTTTTTCAACATGAAAATGAAGTGGTATAGAACATACGCTTTTATCTATAGTGTGATGAGAGGGGAAACAAGTCCTCACTTAAATTTTACTATGTAATATATATATATATATATATGTATTGTTTTGACTAATCAAGTGTGCAGCCTAACCCACAATCATCTTTTAATAGTTTTCAGGAGAAATTGTTTTGTCATTAGAGAGTCTTTAAGTACGTACTCAGCTATTTTCACAAACCGCACCCCTTTGCCCAGGTTTTCTAAAAGAATCACATAAACAAACACACATATATATAATAGTGTATATGTTACCAATATACCTAAGAAATATTCTTCCATGTCAGAAAATGAAGAAACAGTCTTATCCCCATTTCATTTACAGAGACACTGAGGCAAAAACAAGTAGAGTGACTTGCCTAACCATCCTAGATAATTAAAATAATTTTAAAAATAAAGGGTCTTAAAATAATTTATGAGCAAATCATCTGGAGAAAGATATACAGTGGGTGCTGGACAGGGAATAAAAATGTTTGGCTTAATTTAAAGAGACAACAGTGGTTTATTGCTGGTTACATGCAACCAACAAAAATCCGCAGCTTTCAGATCAGATATGGTACTTACCTTATCTCACCTAACAAAAGTCATCTTTGGGCTATGTTTATTATTCTGTGTGTCCACAAGCAGCTACCCATTGTCTTTCATTTAATTATAAAATAAACTTCTACCTCTCTAGAATGACTCATTAGTCGAATGAGTTTTGGACAGTGAGTAAATTGAATCTACATATTTCTACCTATGTTTATAGAATTGAGATGAATTGTTTCTCCACTTACCTTGGATGGGGTGATCGTAAAAAGATTCTCTTCATTCATACTTTTAAAACATATTTAGTCTGCTGTTCATTTTACTTTCAAAATTTTGATAATCATTTCTCAATTATATAGTTGACACATGCATATTGTAGAAAATTTGGAAAATAGGAAATAGTAAATATTAGAATATCCATAATTCTATCCCCAAAAACCATCACTGTTCAGATTACATGGTTTATACATTCATTTCTACAAAATTAGAATCACACTTTACAGAGTTTTGAATCCTGCTAGTTCATGTAATACTATGTTTTGACTATAATCTGATACCATGTTTTTCAAATATTCATTTTAATAGCTATATTTTGTTCTGTTGTCTTTTTCTTTTTTAAAGTAAAACTAATTTATTCATTTACTTGGCATTCTGGTATTCTCTCACCCTTTTCTTTACTTCTGTGCATTGATCATTTTTGTATATAAAACCTTTATTTGCATGTCTTATTGTTTTCTTAAGATAGATTCAAACTCTTTTCTAGAATTGGAAACCAATGTGTATTTCTACCAAAAGAGTATGACAAGTTCCATCTCTACCCTTACTGTATAATTTAATTTTCTTAAATATTTTACTTTTTAATAGGGAAACCATATTTCATTGCTATAATTTGAAGTTCTTTATTTACTAAGGGAGTTAATACTTTCAGTGCTTATAACTTATTTATATTTTTTCTTCTCCCATTTTTTATCATTCTTTATTTATGTTTGTATTGGAAAGTTAATATGTTCCTTATTGATATTTAGAAACCTTTTTGCTTAGTAAAGACATTTTATTTGTTAAAATATTTTCCTGGTTAGTAATTTACCTTTTAATTCATTTATAATATTTTTGACATGTAAGAGTGGATGAATTTTTGTGGTAAAATACATTGTTTTTCCTTTGCGGATTTTTCTTTCATATTTTTCCTTTAGAATATCTTATTTAGGAATTAGATAAATATGTATCCATATTTTATTTTAGTTTTTGGATTTTTTATATTTAGTATTTAAATATAGCTGAAACTTATTTTTATTTATGACATGAAGAAAGAATATAACCTGATTTTCTACATTACACTATATATGTGTATATGTGTGTATATATATGATATGTCTACATATATGTGTGCATTAATGTGTAATTTCTTATGTGTACATAGTTATATATTAAAAGTATATTCTGAGGTCTGTTAGATTGTGTTATATACAAATTTATGTTAATTTGCTTACAGATTTTTTTTTAAAAACCACATTATTTCAAAGATCGTAATTTTCTTTTTTGTTTTAACATCCAGTAGGAAAAGACCCTCCTCTTGCTAACGATATTTTATAAATTTTATTAATTAGGTTTGCCAGAACCCAATAAAGACCACATCTTTGAAGGCCTGACGCAGGACCAGGGGTTTTACACATCCAAAGACTTTTTGCCACTTGTAGCCAAAGGCAGTAAAGCAGGTATAAAATATTGTCTTCTATTCCTAATGTTTTCTGTGTGGTTTTATGTATTACAAATTTATATGAAATTCAAGCTCCAAGGACATTGTTCAGATCTCAAATCAATCCTTAAATAATACCAATGTAAAGTTTAGAAAAAAGGCCTGATATTATAGTTTGTCAGAATCACCTATTTGTCCATTCTTCCAGTAAAGCATCATCATAAGGATTTTTCACTGCATTATAGATAGATAGGTCTAAACTACATCATGAAAAATTGCTTCAAGGTAAGAGAGTCCTTAACAACCCTTGGAAGATGTTTTTAAAAGAAATGGTAGGACCTTCATTTTGGGAACTATTTTAAAATAGGGTGAATCATCACATATTCTTACATAATTTGTGTCCACACAGACAGAAAGATTGAATGTCTCTTTTTTAACAGTAATTGTATGAAGTTAAAGTAAAAGACTTTGATAGATACCCTATCACTTGTATACCCCAAGACGAACAACCTGAAGTGAATGCTGTGCTGTACTTTGGCTTGACTGGGGTCATTGTCTTAGTGATAAAGAAGTTGTAATATTTTCTCCAAATCCACATAATCAAAATCCTTAAATATATGTTTTTAAAGGGATCTGAGCTACAGCTATTTCTACATCCAATAACATGTAGAAATGATAAGAACTTAGATTTGTATCCCCATATTTAAAAAGGTAAGAAACTTTCCGCATTAAATTATTTAATAGATGTTTACAGCTAAAGATGCATACCATCTCTACCTTCCTTCTCCAGGAGAACTGGGTGCCTGTATGTCTGCAACACAATCTAAGGAAGCTCATAGTACACTTACCATATTCAAAAATCACAGAGTGCTAATTGTGTAATCCCAAATACAAAGTCTTCCAAGCAAAATGATTACCCATATTGAGATTA
This sequence comes from Lepilemur ruficaudatus, assembly GCA_963574885.1. NCBI lineage: Eukaryota > Metazoa > Chordata > Mammalia > Primates > Lepilemuridae > Lepilemur > Lepilemur ruficaudatus. Next base: position 16,518 of record CAUYRT010089606.1, read on the forward strand.
TAGATCTCTTCTATTCTTGGTGCCATTCCAAAAATTATAGTAATTTATCAACATTTTCATTTAATCTGCTAATACAGTGCTGCCTATACATAGAGAACATTTGTATTTCAGTTTTTTATAAGGATCTTCTTATGGATATCAAATCGTAATATATTAATAGATGACATTGAGAAATGGACACTTAGAAAGTAATATTTCTTTTACTGCCCAGTTTTTCCAAACAAAACCAGAGAAAAGCAGTCAAAAGAAGGAGTTTTATTTTAACTATTTCAAGAAAATAGTTCTCAGAAATTCTTCAGCTACATAAAGGGCACTTATTTGGCATGTTAATATTTGAAGTTTATAAAATATAATTAGCTAATTAGCAGAGCTATATGTTAGAAATTATATAAGGTAATACATAAATTATTTTAATGAAATGCTACAAATTATAGGAATCACTTTTTTCTTCTAAAAAGCAGAAATTTAATTGTGCTATTTAAAAATACATCTCACCGCTTTGACTTAGAGAGTTTTAATTTATTGATTCCAGTTTGTTATGAACTAAATGCCTCAAAATGTGCTGTAGCAATCCTTCTAAAAGGAAAAAAGAAGCTAAAGGCACTGACTATAAAATTACATATATGAGCATATTTTTAAAATGGGAATAAAACTGTCTTTCAATGAAGCAGAATAATTTGATAGTGACACTTCATCCTGGAAAACTGCAAGATGCAATTTTACACTGCTTTGAGTACAAGTATCTTTTGAGCTGTCATGCAGAAATGGTTTCTCTACTTGAAAATGGGGTTTTCCTTTCATCATTCAGGAATGTGTGCCTGTCACTCTCCATTGCCATCGATACGGGGAACCGTGATTGTACTAGGAGCTGGAGACACTGCCTTTGACTGTGCAACATCCGCTTTACGTTGTGGAGCCCGCCGTGTGTTCATCGTCTTCAGAAAAGGCTTTGTTAATATAAGAGCTGTCCCCGAGGAGGTAAAATGGAACCATCAGAAAATATGGAGTTGTAATCCAACAGATTTTAGGAGATGAAAGTGTTAATGTTGAAACCGTTAGAATGTTAGTGAAATTGTCAAATGCAAATTTAAATATTTCTGGCCTACATATAATTGGTTTTTTCTAATTCAGACATTTCAAGTAAGAGAAAATTTATAATACTGATTTGGATAAAATGAGAAATTTGTATTTGTCAATGCACAAGTGCTTCTTGTTGTTAGTGTTAGTAACTTTCAAATATATTCTATTTAACTAGTAATAGTTAATATACTAAGTCTTCCATACCCTAAACAATAGGTACTCTTCACAAAATGTATGGATATTAGAGGAACGTGCTAATTAGAAACATTTGGAATTTTTCATAAGCTAAATTGACAAGCTACATTCAAAGATATATACCTTGGTCATATTTATAGTCAGTTCATTCTGTTGTGAAGCAAATAGGATGATGAGATTACCATGTATTTTTTTTTTAAAGGGCTCTAATGTAAGGACTATTCAGAATTAATAATTAACTTACTAAAACTGATAGTATGAAGTCATTTCATTCATATAGGTGACTGGTAACTACTCTTGAGTGAGGTATCAGCTGGTTACATGTACTACATAGTTCTCAAATTTTAATGCTATTACAGAAAGATAGTGCCTTATAAAGGATATTAGCTCTGAGAGGGAGAACCAAACATATTTATAGAAAGATAAATTACTCATTTTATTCAAATCAGTGTTATGAATTATACTTGCTTTAGAATGCCTGAACATGTTTGGAGTCTTTATACCAGACAAGAATTATAACTGAAGTCAATAGGTAATTTGTCACATGTAGATTAACCATATTACAAATTGATGTTACTAAAATATCAAAATCACCACTGGTTCATGGCTGGGATGAAAAGGTTACCTTTATTCTCTGGGCTGTGCTCCCTCCAGTCTACCCTTTTAGACTTTTTTTAAATCTAAGGTATTCTTACAATCATAGAGTTTTTCTTCTGGAGTGCAGTCTTAAGCATCAATTAGTACAATCATGTCATTTTGCAAATAAAAAGAAAACAGCCATAGTGGAATTAAGTGACTTGTGGAAGTTAAAAGAGGTCAATTTTATTTATCTTTATATCCTCATGCATAGTGCAAGACCTGGCAAATAATAAGTACTTGACAAATATGTTGTGAACTAAGTATTTTCCATCTTATTGTTCTTATTCCAATATCAGAGAAGTTTTCATTGCAAAAGGCTGCTCCATGAGGGTTGAAATGGGAAGATGACCCTAAGTGTCAATATCAATTTACTTACAACTCTATATCGCAGTCATCTTCCATTAGTGAGGGTAAATGGAAATGAATGCTAGCCACTTCTTCTGTCTCAAATAGAACAGACAAACAAAATGAGACAATATATTTACTTAAGAGGGTTGAGGTGGGAATTTATTTATTTATTCATTCAACCTACATTTATTGAGTACCTACTATGTACTGGACATTGTGCTGGGCTATTTGGATACAGGCATAAATAAATGAGATAGAATTTCATGCCCTCATTGAGTTTGTGCTTAGTGAGGGAAGACACCCAATAATTAAACAAATAAATTGTCACATAAATAATCTGTAAAAGATAACTGGAACTATGGAGACAAATTAATTAATATAGACATGTAAGGAGTGTATCAGAAGGAAGATGTGTGGAAGAGAAAGAAGGATTTTAAGCATTTCAAATAGGTTGGCCCTGTGAGGCCTCTCTGATTAGATGGTGTTTGAACACAGAAGATGAAGAAATTGAGATGGTAGGCATCCAGGAGAAAATCATTCCTGGCCAAGCTAAATGTACCCACTCTTGACTGAGGAAGTCACTTAGACTTCTGGGATTAGAAAAAAAAAATCGGTGTGGTTAGACTAGAATAAGAGAGGGCAATATGTAGCCGATCAGGTGAGGTCTTGCAAGCATTTGTAAGGCCTTTAGCTTTTGCTTTCAGTGAAAGAGGAAACCACTGGACTGTTTTGAGCGGAGAAGCACCAAATTCTGACTTAAATTTTAAAATGACTACTGAGAATTGACTATAGAGGAGTAGAGCCAGAAGCAGGGAGGCTAGTCAGGAGCTAATTAAAAGAGTAGGCTATTGGCCAGTGTGGCTGGATTATAGGAAGGAAAGGATCAGAGGCAAGGCATAGTTCAGTAGAAGGCCAGAATTCAGTGGGCTGAGCTGTGGTTACCAAAGTGTTTGGAAGAAGCAACAGTTCTTTGAGATAACAGGTCACCTGACTGCAGTAGAGCTTAGTAGAAGTCAAGTAGATCTTGGCTTAATTAAAACTATAGGAACAAATGTTTGGATGTTTATTAATAGCCCACAAGAAACCAATTTTTTTGTATGATCTTAAAACTACTTGACTTTGAGTTCCTTGAGAGCAAAGGCCATGGTCATCTCTCTTAGTGCTTTTATCTTTCCCCTGCTTAGACAATGGGTGCCATATGAAGTATTTAGCAAATGATTGTGGGATGAATATTTTCTGGAGGGATTCAGTATCCAGAGCTTCTAGCATTAAAGGGGCTAATACCTTCCAAGTTAGAGAAATATTACAGCAGTAGGCCTTTAAAGGTTCACTGGGTAATTTTAAGCAAGATTCCTCAACATGAGAAAAGAAATAATATGTATTTAATATTACATTTATCAGAGTGGGCAAAAATTTCAGGGTTGGGTCACTGGCCAGAGCTTATACTTTTCCAGGATTGGGGATTTCCAGCATTTGTAGAGGTTTCAGTGTTAATCCATTGTGACCATTACTTGGTTTTGTGTACATCAATAGAGGTTCCAAGATAGCGCAGTACTAACACTCATGGAACTAAAAACTCAGGAGAATATAAATCCATATATCTATTTCAAGGTTTGGATTTTGAGAGATTGTGCTATGGCCACAGTTTTAGCCACTATAAAGAATTTAATATTGGACCTGATTCCTTTGTATTTCTCTTCTTTCTCTTATGCTCTGCCACCAAGACGTATATACTTCAACTTCATTTGGTTCCTTTGAATTCAGTGAAGATTGAAGAACAGATCATTTAGAGTTTTTCTCAAATATTTTTATGGTTTAGTGGTCTTGGATTTTTGGATAGAATTTGGAAATAACATGATTTGTCTGATAATAAAATGCCTCACCACTAGGCATGCCAGCAAAATGTATATATCTGATGGTGCAGTCTAATTCTCATTTTTTGAAGGAGAGGAATACAGAACGATATGTTCCCATCCTTCATTGACACAGATGAATTGTGACAGAGGCCAGTTATGTTTAACACGGAATTTTTTGAAAGAGGCTATATTATATGGCTAGTAACCAAGGGCAATATGATTGGGTCCAGGAATGTTTTAATCTACAAAACTAGGAGGTGCCACCCAATAGATTCTATGGTGACAAACGCATCCCATTTCTTTAATGCAGAAGTTTACAAACTTTAGTGAGTGTTGAATCACCTGGAGGGCTTGTTAAACACAGATTGCTGGACCCTGTCCACAGAGTTTCAGCAGGTTCAGTAAGTCTGAAGTGGGCCTGAGAATTTGCATTTTTAACATGTTCCCTGGTGATACTGAGCCTGCTGGTTCACTGCTCTAACGTATCATCAACGTACTTTCCAGCTGTCTAATTAGAGCCATAAGCAGTGTACCGTTTGGAGGCACTTTCCATCTTAGTTAAGAAAGCATTAATGCTAAAGGATATAGGTTTGAAGAAATGGAGATAGGGAGGCACCATCAGCATATTGTTGTAATTCTCATTCCAAATGTCTTTCTGGCTCCCTTGTGGCCTCACACACATGCTAAATAGGATGCTACTGAAAAACTAGCGCTTCTCAGCTGTGTGTCCTTAGGGAAACCAGCCAATCACTCATCACTATCCTCTAAGAAGATGAGGAAAAATCTGTTAATAATTCCCTCCAGTACTTTCTGCAAGCTTAAATAGGTGAGATTAAATTTCACAGGATAACAGAATCCCCCAAAATGCTGGTATTAAAAGCTGTTGACAGATCAGATAGAACTGCAAGAATGCTTCGGGGAATCCCTAAAAGGAGGCATGAAGGTCAGGACTCAACAGACCTGCTTGAGTTGATAAATTTAAAGGATAAGGTTGGGGAAGGACTTTGTAGTTCTTATTAATTATCACTGAGAAGAATATGGTTACACAGTTATTTTCAAGAACACAATCTCACACACAAATAGTATTTTAAGAATCTATTGTTCACATATTCAGTTTCCCAATAGCAGTAAAACATGATAGATCTTCCATTCTGCTGTATTATTATGGAGTCTCCATGCTGCTCCCTAGTGTCCTTTGGCTTCCTCCTATTTGTTTGTCAAGATAGTAACTGATTTAACTTTGATATTCCTGTTTCCACGTATTTTAGCTCTTCAGAGAGTCAACTATTTTGATAATTAATGCTACTTTATTATTTTAACAAGAAAAATAACAATAGCATATTGCCTGATCTGTTAGTCAAAATTTTCTACATCTGTTACTATAATGCTGAAGTAATATATCTTTATAGAAAGAATGTGCCTTTTAACTGAATTTTTCTGGTATCATACTAAGTACCCTATAGTAGATCATTCATGTGGCATGACCCATAGGCCTCCTCTTAGACACTTTTAGTATCAAATGATCATGTCAAAGCTGCATTTATAGTTTTATCATCTATATGTTGCAGCTAAGCATGCATTTTTCTACAAGTAACTGATACTTTGTAGTTTTTATATAATTACAAGAAATATGAATTTGGGATTATTTTTTAGAAAATAACCTCTATAAACTGACAAACTAAATTTTACTTAGTAAGGGTAATGCTTATAGCACCTCTTTGGCACCTGCATATAATTTGAGTTGGTGTTTTTCGTGATGAGTATTCGGAGACATGTTAGCGTGATCTGAAGAAACTGAAAACAAAAAAATAAGTAAACGCACACATTTGCCCGAGGCACAAAAAACTAATTAATGGTAGTTAGGATCTCCCTTGGTACTGACATATTAAGTATACCTTTAATACTTTATGATGACAGGGGAATGACATTCCAAGGATCTGTATGTGTTTATCTTTTTGGTAGTTGTGAAAATTCAGTGTAGTATGAAAAGGTGGAATGAAATAGTCAAAAAGGAATTAACTAGAAGTTGGAGCACTTGGTTCAAGGTTATATACCATAGTCTGAGTATGCCCATCTATAAAATTATTGATGAAATTATATGCTTCTTAAGGTTTTTCCCCTTCTCCAAATTTTATAGTTGTAATATTCAGAGAAAGATATGTGAATGATGTGTAATCTGGACAGAAAGGCCCTATTTCTGCATAGAATGACAACTCTATACTGAAAATTTAGCAATATCTATAAATATTACAATATTAAATATTACAATTATAGTTGCAATTAATATATCCCGAGTCACTTGGTGAGGTAGAATCTCCTATATTCAAGAAATGAATATCAAAGAAACTGACAGGTGAAGTTGTCAGAATTCTACACTACATGTGATAATTCAGATGGTGAGTGGGAAATAAAAAGACTGCAAATACACCAGGAGCCAACAAAAGCCTGTGCCCCTTCAAGATTATGTATTTTAAAAGCTTAGCTATTTTCAAAATTCTGGGGGAGGTTGTTACATTATGACTAGTAATATCTGTAGAGCTGAAAACTATATACTCTTTTAAAAGCTTTACCAATCTTCTTTCACATATATTATGAATATAACTTTATATATGCATGTATGTGTATACACATACATGCAGATTCATTAAAAGTGAACATTTTCAACTGGTATGTCACAGTCAAGACTTATTAAATAATAATAAGTTAATGCTCTACTTTAAAAGAAAATTAGCAGTTTTTAATGAAAGTTGTATATAAGATTATTTTATTCCTGCATCTTCTTGATTGTTTCTTCTTTGTATTTTCTCCTTTTCTCTTCCATATGGAGAGATTTGGCTTTCCATTCAAGGATCTTTTGCTTGTGGTCTCTTCCAGTTTTAGCCTAGTGATAACGACCTTGTGGGTGAATGCCCACATGGACAGTGTGCTATCAGCCTCGCCTTTTCACGTTGCACCTATTCACTGTAGAGACATGTTTCTTGCTGTCAACCTGGACTACTTTGCCCATTTTCTGACCCTTACAGTGTCCTACACAACCCGAACTTTATCATGCTTTCAGATTGGCATGGATTAAACACTACTTCTTTCTGAGCTCTTTGGAAAGAGAGGAAGACATAATCTGCCCATCAATGTGGGATGGTACCTTTTATGGTTCTTGCTTTGGTCAGAAGTTACGGAGGGATTGAACTTTGTTTAGGCTGCTGCTGCTTCAGTGATAGCCAGAAGTGGGACGAGATCTACCTGCTCTACTCTATTAAATTCTATATGAAAGTTAGAAGCCCCTTTCCCTTTACTAACATTCACCTCAACTTTCCAATGTCTTCTTTTCTTATCCTATAAAATGAAAATATTAAAAATTAATTTGTATAATTTATTAAATATGCTTTTTAGTGAATATATATACCATTCAAATAATAAAAATAAATGAAAAACGTGTATGAAGTAACATAAAAACAAATAATTGTCAGTCTTTTTAGAAGTGATTTTTTTTTCTTTTGAAAAAGGTGAGCTACTTTTTCAAGGTCTGCTCCAAATGTCATTTTCTCTTTGAAGGTTTCCTTAGTTCCCTCCCCATTAACTTCTCTCTCCTGTGGGCTTTTATAGCTCATTATGCTTCCTGCTATTATAGCATTTATCACATAGGGTATTTATTACTTTATACCTATCCCACAAATTGAAATGTAAGCTCCTTTAGTGTATTAGTTCATTCAACTTGGTATCTGAATCAAAGTGTAAAATAGTCCTGATTCAAGGCAGCAAATCAATGAGGCATGCTGAATAAACCAATGTATTAAAGGACATTGAAAACCTTATGGGAAGACTTCAAATGAATATGAAATATTCAAAATATATAATTTTACATATATGCATACATACATCTCAGAATTATTTCTGATAGATGTTAAATAAGTAATTGTTTTATTTTTAATTTAACTGTTAAAAATTGCTGTTGCAATGTATATTTTTGTCTGGTTTATCAAAGATTAGGTTACCATATGTAGATGGTTTCATCTCTGGATTCTCAGTCCTGGTCCAAAGATCAATGCTTCTGTTCTTGTGCCAATTCCAAACTGATTTGATTATTATTGCTTTATAGTACAACTTGAAGTCAGGAAGACTGATGCCTCCCAGTTTGTTCTTTTTGCTTAAGATTGCTTTTGCTATACGAGATCTTTCCTGGTTCCATACAAAGTGAAGAATTATTTTTTCTAGTTCTGTAAAGAATGAAGATGGTACTTTGATGGGGACTGCATTCATTCTGTAGATCACTTTAGGTAATATAGACATTTTAGCAATATTGATTCTACCAATCAATGAACAAGGCAGATTTTTCCATCTTCTTACATCTTCTAAAACTTCTTTTTTTAGTTTCATAATTCTCCTTGTATAAGTCTTTCATATCTTTTGTTAAATTTACTCCTAGATATTTAATTTTTTGGGAAGCTATAGTGAAAGGTATTGCCTTTTTGATTTGAGTTTCGGCTGGACTATTTTTGGTGTATATGAGTGCCTCTGATTTGTGTATATTGATTTTATAACCTGAGACTTTACCAAATTCATTACAAAAATATGATTTATTGTTATTATACTTAAAGATGCATATCATACTATAGTATATAAATCTTATTGAATTTGCACTG
>CAUYRT010089611.1:0-16082 GCA_963574885.1 Lepilemur ruficaudatus
TTGGACAGATTAATATAATAACATCAACAATAATAATAGCAACTAACTTTTTTTTAGTGCTTACTATGTGGTGGGCACTATTCTGAACATTTTATTTCATTTAATTCTTAAAAAAAATTTTTTTTGTTTATATGTATTTTATATATATATATATATATATATATATTTAGTTGTCCAGCTAATTTCTGTTTTTGTTTTTTTTTTAGTAGAGACGGGGTCTCGCTCTTGCTCAGGCTGGTCTCGAACTCCTGAGGTCCAACGATCCGCCCGCCTCGGCCTCCCAGAGTGCTAGGATTACAGGCGTGAGCCACTGCGCCTGGCCTGCCTTTGTGTATTAAATCTTTTTCTCTTTTCTAAGGACAACAGTCATTAGATAAGGGCCATCCCAAGTCCAGGATGATCTCATCTTGAGATACTTAATTACATTTGCAAAGACCACATTTCCAAATAAGGTCACATTTATAGGTACTACGGCCTAGGACTTGGAAATACTTGAGGGGAAGGCACAATTCAACCCACTATAGTTTCTGAGTCTTTTGAGATGACACAATGTCTTTGATGTTTTTCTTGCTTTTTGTATGACATGATGTTCTATGTTCATCTTGTACATTTCCTGACCTAGATCTGGAATTAGTCATTTCTCCAGGAATCTCTGGTTCTTTTTAATGGAAAATGGTATTTGGAGATCACAAGGTAGGTGCTAAGAATATATTTACTTTTATAATCGGTAAAAACAATTTTCAGTAAATAAAAGCACCCACTAATACTTCTAAAATTTCTAAAAAATCTATTCTAGAAAAATAACACAAACCATTTAAGACGCTACATTCAAAAAGACATTCTTTGTAGGATTATTTATAAAAGCAAAAATTTGAAGCAGCATAAATAATTACCAAGGATACTGCTAAATAATTTATGACATAGTCCCTTAATGGAATATTATGTGGCCATAAATAATAATTTAATAAAGACATTAGCAACAGGAAAAATGCTAATGCTATGACACTAATAACAATAAAAGGACATAAAAGTGAATTAAAATTATAACACATAAAACTATGTTTATGAAAAATGATTGAAAAAATATTCTAAATTGCTATTATGATTATCTGAGGGAGATTAAGAGTGATTATTTTTATTATTTTTTGAACTATGGTTATTTTACTTTTAAAATACCATATTTGTATGTATGTATCTCTTTCTGCATACCCCCCCACCTCACCCCCCCCAAACACACACAAAATAGTTAAACAGTGATTCTTCATCAAAGAACTCTGGGACCCCTGCCTTGGAGGCCCTCATAGACATTGCTGTCCTGCCCTGGGGGTCCTTGGGGCTAACTGGATTACTGCCTCTAACTCCAAAGCCAAACCTTTACATAACTCAGTGTGACCAGATCCCCGAGGAGAGCATGCTGCTGTCTCTGCCTCTGGCTGGCTTGCTCTCAGCTGTGGAGCTTTTGCAGGCAAACTTCCTATCTGGCCTCCTATATTCTCGCCCTGACTCACAAAAGCTCCAAGATGTACTGTCTGAGCTATCATTTATGATTGTCTTCCTATGATCTAAATGTGTGTAAATAATAAACACAAAGAGGGCAGAAGAGCTGAATTGTCCCAAATTATTTTCTTCCTTCTGACCTTAGGTGACTCCCAGACCAAATGTGAAAGGGAACTTTTAATCCCATGTCTAAGGCTGAATGGAAAGTTATTCTGGGTCTTCCTTCTGCTAAATCAGTTTGCCAAACTACTGCCATTTGGGGGGCTCTAGTAGAGGCATCATTCCTTCCTGCTTCCCAGCTCCTGAACGTCAGCATCCCAAACAATGGTTGTTTGTTTGGGCAGATTAAGAATGCTAAGTAAATAAGAGACACATAAAAGCCCAAAGGATTTTGCTTAGCTTAGTGACACAACTGAGAACAGAATAACTGCCAGTGACTCATTACCACCAGAGGCTGGGTCCTAGTGTCATCAAGTTTGTTACTGCTTTTCTCATATGGGAGACAGTGCTACTGACCTACTTTTAAGAGGTCATGCCCTCTCTGAGTGGCTTACACAACTCCAGGGAGGAGACCAGTCATACTTTCTTGCCCCGTCTCCTTTTAACAAGGCCCTTCTGTAAGACAGCTGCCTGGGCAGTCTTCTGGCTGGATAGCAAGTTTTCCTCTGTGGGAGGCCAACTGGTCTACCCAAGGTTTTATGTGGCCTGGTTAGGTGCTGATACTCTTACTTACTGAGCTATGTGGCCCAGATTGTTCAGAGAAAGGAGGTGGTGAGGGGGCAGCTGGGACAGCTCACCTGCTGGGTGGTGGCCAGACAGTACTCTGCTGTGCTCAGGATGCTGCAGACGAGGCAAAGCTCCTCTAGGGTGAACTTGGCTACTTCTGAGCCCTCCTTTTCCTTGAGGAGGCTGCTGATGGTGAGGCCTCCACTGCTGGTTGTGGTTCTAAGGAAAAGGAACAGGAACTAGTCAGGCTAGAACTTCTAATTTGCTTCCTGAACTGGAAACTGCCCATTTTAAGACAAAGAAAAGGGGGAAGGAAAGGCTGGACATGGCCCAAATTAAACCATATACAATGAATCCTTTTCCTTTTGACCTCACCTTGACCACCCTCTGTTTAGATTCTCTCACCATCAGAAATAGGAAGAGGCGATTCCAAGAGTCAGCCCAGTAATTAGTTACATTAACTATGATCTGATACTCACAGAGAAGGCCACTGAGCCGCCTCTCTCTTTAGCTTGGAATTTCCTGATATGTGGAACTCATTTAGGATCAATTGTAGCACAAGAGCCAGTTCCATAACTGTTATTCTCAGTTAAGAGAAGTCTGCATGGGAATTCATATGTGTGCTTGTGGAGGAGGACATAAGTGAATGTTAAGACATGGTTCCTGCCCGAGGCCCTAATTGCTTCAAGAGACCAAAAAGCATCGCACATCCTCTTAAGACTATGGCTTCTTGGGGGCAGTCCCAGTTCCTGAGTAAGTTCTAAGGTAGTAACAATTACCCACTAGTATTTGCATGCTTCAGAGTCCTCTGTTGGTTCCTTTCACCTTGCCCCAATTTCTTTAACTGGTCTCTTCACTGACAAAACCCGAGCTGAGTATGCCATTCATTTCCTGTTGGGACACTGACTAACACACTTGGGAAAATGCTCACAGGATGATGTTAAGTGAAAGTACCAGGTTATAAAATGATAAGCAGAATAGTCTCCATTTTGTTAAACAAAAGCACACATATCCTATGTATTATGTATGTGTATATATATGAATAAAAAATGGAATATTATATGCCAAAAAGTTAAAGAAGTTTTCTCCTGGTAGTGAGATTGCATGTGACTTTTATTTTCCTCTTTGTGCTTTTCTGTGTTTTCTAAGCTATAATAAACTTATATTATCTTGATAATCAGGGTAAAAGTTATTAAACATTTAAAAATAATTTTTGTCATAGTCAAAGAAGTTCTCATTAGTAAAACATACCTGTCACTTCATATCTCCTGGAGAACATAGGATTTTATTTTCTTTCTTCCAAAAAATGTAAAACTCCCATATGTGACATATTTTACTGACAAGGACAGAAATTAATGCTAGAACTGTTAAATTTAGCTTTGGGGATGATGTGGAAATACTAAATTTAGAAGCATTACTTTAGATCATATTCTATTACCGTTGAAATTGCTATATAACCAAAACATCTCTAAAATCCTAGTTGAGTGACCCACTTATTTCAAGTAATAAGCAATACAACAATATTCTAATGTCCCAGAATAATATAGTAGAGTCACCAAAATTAGGAGCTGTGCTATGCAACGCCCTCTGCCCAAATCCTATGGCATCTTTAAACATTAGGCTCTGTCCAGCACAGCAAGATGCATATACCATAAGAGAGACTTGGGAACCTAACCAGCCTGAGGGAAGAGCAGATTCATTCCTCATGTCTAATTATCATTCCAGGGCACAGTCTCATTGAGTAAGGCTTGAATGAAATTGCTTATGCTATTTAATAGTTAATTCCACCATAACTGCATTTTTTTCTTTGCCAAGTACCTATAGTTGAATCCATGTCAATTAGATACAGATACAATAGGATTGATTCCCTTGAGTCCACTGTGGTAAGATTTGACCTACACTGGCAGCCAGTCTGGGCATTTCCTCTAATGGTCTTGATCAGCTGTGGAATGTCATTAGAGAGGAAATACTTTCAAACCCTTGGGAACTCAGGAACAGTGCTTTCCTCCCTGATACTCTTAGTAGTTCAGTAAACAACCTCAGAGTGGATTTCCTTAAAGATTCCCATATTTAGGTATATCTGGATCTAACTTCACCGCTCAGACCATGAAGAACAGGACTCACTTGGGCAGGTTGCCAGAGAGGATTTTCCAGGCATATTCTCGGAGGTACTTCTGGAAGATGGTGGTCAGAGCGATCATTGGCTCCCCCGTACTGAGTTGAGAGCACTGCACCATGCACTTCTTGTAGTAGACAAAAAGGTCAGCACAGCTGGGGAGCACGGCACCGCCTTCATCGGTGTTGGGCTTAGGTGGCCCCTGGGCTTTGAAATCAGCCACAAACCGATCTATCAGTTCTCCAAGGTTCCTAGGAAAAAGAAAACCTAAACTGTTAGTTTACTTCAAGGAAGATAAATTAAAGCAAATGTGCTTTTTTTGCAATATACATAAATTACTGCCATGAATAATGTTTCCTAATGCTTTTAAAATTGGATCCTTTTTTTTTTTTTTTTTTGAGACAGAGTCTCACTTTGTTGCCCGGGCTAGAGTGCCGTGGCGTTAGCCTAGCTCACAGCAACCTCAAACTCCTGGGCTCAAGTGATCCTTCTGTCTCAGCCTCCCGAGTAGCTGGGACTACAGGCATGCGCCACCATGCCCAGCTCATTTTTTTTCTATATACATTTGGTTGGCCAATTAATTAAGATTGGATCCATTTTTATTAATATCATCATTCACCACCACCACCACTCCTACAATAACAGCAGCAATAAAATTTGGCATTTGTGTGTTGCTTTATAAATTTTTACCATTATCACATTTGACCTAAGCCCCTCTGGGTAACACAGGATATTACTAGCCCCTCTAAAAGATGAGGAAAATAAGTACTAGAAAGTTTGTCACACAATTTAGTGGCAGAGCTGAGTCTAGAATCTACCATTTAAGTAAGCATATTGGTCCTACTTCCATATTAGTACCATTTCCCCTTTCCATAGATGAAAACCCTAAATAATAATGGTAGTGATCATTTTATGAGCACCATCTCATCCAACTTCATTTACTTCTCCCAATGACCTTTTGAAGTAGGTACTATTCATATCCTCATTTTCAAAGAGTTAGGTAGAGAAAAGTTAAGGTCCTTGTCCAAAGTCATACAGCAAGAAAGTGGGGGAGCCAGGATTCAAAACCAAGCAGTGTAGCTCTAAGCCTCATGCTTTCAATCACTTCCTACAACACAAAAAGTTTACGAAGTCAAAAAATATTCAGACATCATGAACCTAACTGTATCCAACAGATAGATACCTAAACAAAGAGAGTCTGTAAAAATATTCCAATTCTTTTCCTTTTCCTTTAATGCAGTTTTTTCTTAGAACATCCAGAATCAAAGGTGTAAAAATGTCTTAGGAAAAGAGAGGGTATGAGCAGTTCCAGGCTTGTCCCAGCCCATGGTGGAGATGATGGTTACGTTTTTCTCCCATTTCCCATTCAAACACCCCTGAATTTGTCTCAGTTGTATTGAGTCACCACCAGTTAGAATCCACTGTAGTAATTGCTCTCTGCACAGCTGTGCTGTGTGAAAATGGGAGGAGTCGCCACCACCCTTAACATTTTGCATCTTTTTAGGTTGCTATGTGGGGATACAGGAATCCAGTTACGTTTTAAAAATGTATTTATATAATACGGAGAAAAAGACAAGAAACACACACACCATTAATTAGCAGGAATAGGAGAAAATTGACATTCTTCTCAAGAGCTTTTGTTATTGAAAGTTTATCATATCCAGATGTGGCCACTCTGCCCTCAAAGAACTTCAGGCCTAGGCTAGGTCTTTGTCCGTGTTGTTGGTCAGAAAGCAGGGGGAAGGATTTCATTAGTTGACCTTGGAAAGCTTCACAGTCACCGCGCCTATTTCTCACAACCTCTCCTCCCCTCACTTTTCCATTGACTCTCCCGCCTCTCCCCTACAGCTGACCCCACACTCCAGCTGGAGTCTCCTCTCAAAGGCTCCCCTGCTCCACCTCCTCCTGGGCCTTTGCCTGTATGCCTCCCTGGCCAACACACTCTCCCGCCACCTCCCCACTTATCTTAGCTCAGCTCATCTCACCCACACAACATCGTCTCATACCAAACCTGTCTCTCAGCTGGGACTTCTATCATCCGTCACTCCCTGACACTTTTTTTTTTAAACTTTACTATGCAACATAGTAATGTACGCAAGAAACATGCCAACCTTCTCCCATCCTGAGCCCACAGCAGACAGTGTTAATTAACAATGACCCCCTTTTTCATCGATCTTTCTTTTACTTCTGGAATCCTTCTTGAGACAACACTCCAGCCAGTCACCTCTAATAAGCTCAAGTTGGTACTGGAGGTGAAACGAGACTCTTCCGTTGGATGTGTGTTATCATAAGTTCCCTGAGAGTAAGAATGATGTTTATGCTACTTCTGCTGCCCCCGGACCACCCTCATGCTTAGGTGTGGGGCGAATCTTCATGCTGGTGTCCCATTCACACTTAGCCGATCAATCTCCACACTTTGTTCTTAAAGGCTGGGATGGGGCTGGTGCAGTGGCGAAGAACATGTAACAGAAGGCAAAGATTCCACTAGTCTTCTTATGAGAGATTCTAATCTCTGAAAACAACAGTGCCAACCAAAACAGGACCCACAGCTCTGACGTGTTTTTACTTTACTTACTCATCTATTCCCTTAGAAGATGGATACTTCCCCTTCCTATTTCAGAGCCAACCCAGTGAGTAAGATCATAAATTAATTATGATCATAAAGAATAAAAAAAAATTTCCACTTAAAAAAACTCTAAAGAGCTACAGTTTGCAGAATGTCTACTGGGTTACTTTTGACATCGTTCTTTAGAGTGGATGAGAAATAAACCAGACAGGGAAATCTTCCTTCCTCTTCCATCTTCCACTTTGCATCAGCATGCTTCATTGCCATATAAGATATTAGGAAATAAATCATCAGTGTTTCACAGAAGAGTACAAGTTTCCCCAATGGGAATGAGTAAGGTTCATTAGCTTCGGGTAGATGATCCAATCCAACCAAATACTGACTGAGCACTTACTATGTGGAAGGCTCAGTGGGTTCTAAGTATAAGATACAAATGCATTCAGCTAAAAAAAAAAAAAAAGGTTTTGAATCTTCCAGGCACTAAACACTACTCTGTGCTTTGACAAGATCTTTTTGCATGACTACTGGAGAAAAGGCTGTGTGGCACAACGACCTGCTGAATGGAATCACAAGGAGGTGCCTTCTAGGCTCTAAAGCAATTACGATTAACTATTTATAAAGGCTCAAGTCCTGATCTAGGTGCTAAAGGGGTTAAGACACAATCTCTGCCCATTAGAAGCTTTCGATCTATTTGGAGTGACTGGACCTATATCATCTCTATTTAATGCTGTGTACCACAATCTTTCTGGTCTCTCTCTCCCACTAGGCTACAAGCCTATAAACTAGGCACTATGCTGGGTGCGTTATAAATATAATCTCATTTAATCCTCACAATAGCCTTGGGTAGAAGGCATTGTTATCCCCATGTTATAGATGAAGAAACTAAAGTTGAGAATATGAAGTATTCCCCAAGATCACAGAATTTATTGGAGTTGGAATCTGAACTTGGGTCTGACTCCAAGCTCCATCCACTATACCGTGCTCTAATTTCGAAGCTATAAAGCACTACACAGTTATATGGTCTTACTGGTATTATTTATTTTCTCTTCAGCTTAAAGAAGCATGTCATGGATGTGTGGTTCCTTTTACTCTCTTCCCTGCAGCTTGAGCTTTGCACCCAAGAACTGTATAAACATTTTAGGGTGTCATGTGAAGTACTGTCAGGAGTTCCACTGATAAATTACATGCCCTATGAATGAAGATGATGGTCCAGTGGTATCAGTAGACGTAAAGGTTAAAATGAAGAGAAAGAAAATCTCATTGCAGACTGGGCTTACCCATGGATGACCAAGGCAGTTTCTTCTGCTGGATCTGCAATCAGCATTTATAGGAAAATATTCTAATTGGAAAGTAAGGTAGTGAGGCACCGGAATAGGGAGACAGTAGTCAGAAGAGCAGCAAGGGAGGTGAGCAAGAACAAAGCAGCTTAAGAGCCCCAGAAAGTTACAGAACTTATTGACTCAAGGGTACTCACACTAATTCGTATCCCTTCCACTCCCCTTTTTGTTGGGGCCGAGGACTGGGCTTTGGTGTGGCCAGTGAGGTTGGGGCGTCAAGGTTTGGTTTGAGCTGAGAGATCAGTTACATAGAGGCAAATGGAGCAAATAAGTAAACATACTGAGGATGCTGGAAGCCAAGGTCCTTGCTGTTGTAGAGAGTAGTTACCAACACGGAAAGGAGGAGGCTAAAATAAACCCTGTGATATTAGATTAGAATTGGAGGTATCAGCACAAACTCATGAGTCTTAATATACGAATAGGTATAAAAATAGATACAGATGTGTGTGAAGTATATATACATGAACGTTTATACGTACATAGACTTCTTAGTTCCCTCAGCCAGAAGACTTAGAAGCAATGGCACCTGAGCTGCAATGAGCACACCTGATGCCCAGAACCTGGTTTCTAAATATCATTCTCCACCAAAGGAACAAGGGATCCTTGGGAAAATAGAAGACTCCAGAGCTGGGTTATGAAAGCACAAGATAAGCCTGGTGTATTTTCTTGTGCCAGAGAGGAAGGACGTGCTCAAAAAATGATAGGGGCATGTGAAAAGGGTGAAGAGCTGGCTTGAAGAGGCTTCCACCAATCAAATCAAGGACAATTTGAGCATTAAAATAAATAATGATGGATCCTGGAAGAACAAAAGGACATTAGTGGAAAGAGGGGAAAAACTGGTGAAATTCAATGCTCTGGAGATTAGTAAATAGTGTTGTACCAATGTTAACTTGCTAGTTTTGATGATTCTTCTGGGGTTATATAAGATGTTAACATTAGGGGAAGCTGGATGAAGGAACATGGGAAATTTGTACTATTTGTGAAATTTTTCTATAGATATCAATTTATCCCAATATAAAGTAAAAAGAAAAAAGATAATAATACTTATAACCTATTGAATTCACTAGTCTATGCTGATATACATATGCTCATATATATATATGTACATATGAGAAGTAAAAGCTTTTTCTTAAAGTAGAATGCCAACTAACAAAGGCAGAAGAAATGATGGAGTTAGAAAAATCACCATTTGTCAAGCATTTTAGTAATAAATGATCCAGGCAAGATTCATTAATGGGTGGAAAAATAAGTAAGTGAAAGGTGAGGAAAAGGCTATGGATACAGATTCAAGGTTTCTCCCAACATTTATTAACTACTTACTAATAAATAGAGATACCTGGTAGAGACAACATCTAAGCCAAGTAACAAAAATGGACATCACAAGTTATGGGACAAACTGACATTTTGTGCCTCCTGATATGAATTACTAAGAATACAGCACCAACTTCTGTATAAATCATAAATCATGAGGAAACATCAGACAAACTCAAAATGAGGGACATTGCACAAAGTAATTGGCCGATACTCTTCAAAAATTTCAAGGTCGTGATAGACAAAGAGTTATTATTCTGCATTGAAAGAAACCAAAGAGACATGACGAATAAACGCAACCTGTGATCTTGGATATCTTTTTAAAAACATGATTGGACAACTGGGGAAACAGAATGGAGTCTATGGATTTAATGGTAATACTACATCAATGTTAATTTCCTGATTTTGATGGCTGTTCTGTGGTATTGTACATTATGTCCTTGTTTCTCGGAAATACACATTTAACTATTAAGGAGTAGTGGGGCATCCTGTCTGCAGCTTGAGAATTCAAATGGTTCAGAAAAAAAGTACACACATGCACACATATGTGAGCATGTATGTGAGAGAGAGGAGGGAAAGAGAATTGTTAATTGAGAAATTTGGATGAAGGATATACAGGAGCTCTACATACAATCCTTGTAATTCCCCTGTAAATTTGAAACTAATTGAAAATAAGCAACAGACATAATTACTTCACAGAGAGATTCTAGGCTTGATGAAGCTGGGAAAGGTAGGGGCTCTATTTTAACAAAAGTTATTAGAAGGAACTCAGAAAAATGGGCAGACATGGACCAATGACTTCCCTAACCGGGACTACACAGAATGGAGTGAAAAGAGTGCCATACAGAAATCTCTTCTGCAGAAGTCAGCCAAAAGAAATCACTACACACTCCCAAGAGTAGGAGATATACTAACTTCCTCCTTGAACGTCAATAAACATTGAGAAAGTCATTTCAAGCACGTAAGGACAGCTTAGCCCAGCCCGCTTAAGATGTGGCACAGGGACATCCCCATTTCCTGCCTTCTCCCTGGCTCTGCAGTTGTCCTATGGCTATTTGACTTTTGGCTGGGGCAGGTGCTGCCAGAACTTTCCCTGGGAAGTGGGAGGCTAGGTAGGTGAGAGGGGAGACCCCAAGCCAAGCCCAACAGAAAGTTGGTACCACCGATAAGGCCACGCACCCACACAGGAATCCTGAACAAGATCAGAGGGATGGTAGGGTGGGCACAGTTCCCAAGCACCATCTATGTGTGCCAAGGGCCAATATGTCATCATGTTTCATCCTCACCACAAAGCCTGTGAGGTGGGCATTACTGCTGTCATCGCAGAAAGAATAAAGCAAACTTGGAGAGGGTAAGTGGCATGCTCGAGGTCCTGGGCCATTAAGTGCAAACCTTCGCATCCAGGTCCGCCTGGAAGCAGGTCCAAGCTCTTTCCACTACACCGTGCTGGGTCTCTGTCATCTGGGAGCTTGTGAATGGTCTCAGATTTTCCTCCCTTGCAGATTTCTGAGTCAGAGCTACAGCAACAGTAGTAAATTGCACAAAATCAGTCCCTACCTGACTTCCTTACCCAGCTTCAGGATTCTCTGACTGAAGGGAGGAAGGGATTCCCAGAACTTCTTGAAATTACACTCATCATACCATGTGGGTACATGTGGATTTTTTTTGACAAGAAGGTCTACGGCCTTCATTGGGTTCCTAAAAGGATCTGTGACTTTTAAAAGGTTAATAACCACTGCTTTAGGCATTATTTTGTGTGATTCTTTCTTTTGACAGATGAGGAAATGGAGTTCTTTAACTCTACTTTCTACTTCAAGTTCTTGCTGTTTATTCTGGAGCCACAGCAGCGCAACCTACACAGTTCTCCGAGTAGCTTCTGCTGCCTCCCTAGTGCAGTGGAAACATCCTAGGGAGGCCAAACGGCAGGCTGAGCGGCCAGCACTACATCCTTCATGGAGAAATGGAGAGTCCCCAAGGGAGGGGGGTCTGGCTCTTTGCCCAAAGTATCATGAACAATGAGTGTACTTTGTATAAATCAAGGCCACATGAAAAGAGTGGATACCAGAATTATAATAATTCAGAAAAATGACTCTTCAGACCAGGTAGGTTCAGGGAAAGGATGTGGTTATATCAGACATGTGCTTTGAACCCTGGAACCAATAACTTTTAAGCCTTTTTAAAATAAAAATTTGGGCTGATAAGGGAAAATGAGGCTTTGGGTGAAAATAGTCATCCAGGTGTGTTGTTCTGAGACTGTTACTTTAATAGGCAAATAATCAACACGTTTTCCCTCTCCTCAGGGGTGTCTTATTAAATTCCTGGGAGGAAACTTTTCGAATGCAGAGGACAGGGTGCTCTCCAAGGACTGAGCAGTGATAGTAACCACTGTCCTTCCATGTGCCTACCAGACACGCCCAGTGGGTAGACAGGAGGAGGGCAACCGGGCCTTTACAGGACAAATCTTTTAGGGAGTGGGAGGAAGGGTTGCATTTGATAATGTCAAGGCTATTGTACAAAGTTCATTTTCTGGGATTTTATTTTATTTTATTTTTTGAGACAAGGTCTCATTCTGTCACCCAGGCTAGAGTGTAGCAGTGGTCATCACAGCTCACTACAATCTCAAATTCCTGGGCTGCAGTGAACCTCCTGCCTCAGCCTCCTGAGTAGCTGAGAGTATAGGCATGCTCCACCACACCTGGCTAATTTTTCTATTTTTGTAGAGACAGCATCTTGCTCTTGCTCAGGCTGGTCTTGACCTCCTGGCCTCAAGTGATCCTCCCACCTCAGCCTCCCTAAGTGCTAGGATTACAGGTGTGAACAACCACATCCAGCCCATTTTCTGGGATTTTAATATGAAGTACTGTGTAACTGGGCATGAAATGCATAGAAGCAATGTATAAAATCAAATAGGTGAATAATAATATGTTCCATGTAGTGTTTCTACTTGGAACATTCTCTTAATGTTTTGGTTTATCCCTGAAACATATTTGGAAAGAAGAATCTGCTAAACCCATGACAGAAACATTAAAAAAAGACTGGGCAATCAGGACCTAAATGCTTTCCCAGAGATCTCCCCTCAAGAACTTTCTCACAGCCACTGTTGTCCTCCCTGTGTGAGCCACATTCTGGTCCTTCCTAAGTGCGTTCTTTAGTGTGGCCTCCTCTCAGAGTCCTTACCAAAATGTACCTTTGAACATGGAAGGGCCCTCAACAGGTACTCTGGCTGTAGAGAAAGCTTCAGGAATGAGGAGGAGTCTTCCTTCTATGTTAATACCTCCTCGCAAAAACAACAGACACTGGGACATGAACACATTCTTTGGCTGTGAAGACACTTGGCTGTGGTGGGTGGCTTTATAAAAACCTTGGGAGGCCAGGAATTGGTGAAAAGCATGTACTATATTAAATGGATGATCCATAAAATAAAATGAGAATCCATGAGTCCATACTCATATAAATAAACAAACAAATGAGGGAGAAGAAAAAAACTCTTACTTACAGTGGAACTCCAATTAATAAATGTAGAAAAAATGATGGAAATAGACAATCAACATTTGGCAAACACTACAGAAATAACTGCTTCAGGCAGGAATCATCAAGGGATGCTAAAATGAGTGGGCAAAATTGTGATGAGAAACAGGATATTTACATAGTTACAAAGTATCCCCCACAAGATACTTATTAATTACAAAGAGAAATTATAGTAACTTCCTGGTGGAGAAAGCTGACAAGCACCACCTTAAGCAAGTAATCAAAGTTATCAGCAGCAATGGGACAAATCAACATGACGTGCTTCCTGACACAATGTACTGAGAAGGATACAATGTCACTTTTATGGTATTCTTGCCAAAAACGGGTTTAATCAAGAAAAAATGAGGGGAGAGGAGGGGCTGGGGGAAATCACACCTAACCGGTACAATGCACACTATCTGAGTGATGGGCACACTTATAACTTTGACTCAAGCAGTATAAAAGCAATTCATGTAACCAAAACACTTGTATCCTTGTAATATTCTGAAAAAAAAAATTATATATACTCATTCCTTTCCCCTGAAGTACCTGGTTATAAATTAAGTTCTGTATTATTTTACAGAAAATCTAATGAGATAAATAACTATATTCCATTTCCAGTTTAAAATAATAGTATCATTTAGTTATTTTTTTTACAACTAAACCTTCCTTGTGATAAATGGGAAACAAGAAAAAGAAGACATAACCTATTAATATTTTTGCACTTATACCTCATATTTTTCTCACATGACTTGAGTCAGCTAATTATATATAGATATTAACTAATGCAAATCATCCCAGTAAGCAATTGGTACTATTAAGATTATTATTGTAAGATAGCAAATGAATGTTTCTGCCTAAAAGTAAAATAAATGAACCAAAATTGAGGGTATTGTACAAAATAGCCGGTCAATATTCTTTAAAAGTATCAAGGTTGCCAGGTACAGTGGCTCATGCCTATAATCCCAGCACTTTGTGGGGCTGAGGCAGTAGGATCACTTGGGGCCAGGAGTTCAAGACTAGTCTAGGCAACATAGCAAGACCCTGTCTCTAAAGAAAAAAAAAGATTTAAAAATTAGCCAGATGTGGTAGCATACACCTGCATTCCTAGCTGCTCAGGAGGCTGAGGCAGGAGGATCACTTGAGTCCAGAAGTTTGAGGCTGCAGTGAGCTATAATCGTGCCACTGCACTGGAGTAAAGACCCTGTCTCTCAAAAAAAAGGATCACGGTCATGAAAGACAAAGAAAAGATGAGGAACTATTCAAGATTAAAGGACAACAAAGAGATCCGACAGCTAAACACATGACTATTGGGTCCTGAATCAGAAAAAGGACATTAATGAGATAATATTACCTTCCTGATTTTGGTAACTGTGGTTACATAAGATGTTAACATTCTCTGGGGAAGGGTATGTGAGAATTTTTTGTCTAATTTTTGCAACTTTTTATAAGCCTAAATTATTTCAAAATGAAAGGTTAAATTACACTTCAAAACATGTATATTAGAGATTAGGCTTTCTCACAATAGGCAGGGCCTGGCATCGTAAAGCTTTGTGGGCTGACATATGTCAGGGCTCAACACGGGCTCAGCACCCGCATGGGAAGGGGACGTTGGTATCCACATGGGATCTTATTAGAATCAAACACAGGCTTCTGAGATTTATAGACACAATAAATGATAACATTCAAAAGATATAAAAATATCCGTAACGGGTTTCTAGGGAGGGTCAAGGGCATGTCAAGTCCCCCCTTCAGCCTCTGGAAGGAGTTGTGCCTTCCTAAGACCTAATTGTGACCAGAGGGACGAGAAATGCAGGCAGAAAACAGCAAAATGTTCGTCACTCACTTGTCCTGGGACTCAATATACACGTAGAGATGAGGCTCAAAGCACTTGGAAACAATGCCATGAAATGGATTGTCCGGGGCTTTGGGCTTCTTTGGCTGCAAAAAAGAAGAAAAAACAAATCCTATACTTGAGCGATCTTCGCAAATTTTCAAGCAATTTCAAAGAAGACATCACTTCAAAGTTCATTCTTAACTTATAGCTAAGAGAGCACTCAATGTAACTGAAGTGGGAATATGCCCCGCACTATGATTCATCCCTGTCTGTGAACAAGAAGCCAGCTTTGTTAGCATCATTTACTTGCTTTGTGTGGTGAAAGATTTACTGCTGCTTTGATAACACATGCGTTTTCAATTTGGAAGCTAGTCATCATCTGACTGATGTTTTAAAAATTTAAATCCTGGCTAATAATAGCACCTTGTACTTGTATAGTGCTTTAGAATTTATAAAGTGCTTTCACACGATCTAATTTTGATAGCCTCCATTTACTGATTGTTATGGGCCAAGCACTTTGATACCAAATAATATATCATCTACTCTTTACAATAATCCAATTATTACTACTATTTTATACCTCAAGAAATGGAGACTCAAAGGGTTCTAACAGCCTGCCCAAAGGCATGTGCAGAAGCTTTCTACTTCTTAAACTAGACTTTTTCTATTATAGCATTATTTTCCTGCAATGGTTCCTAAACTTTAGTACTCTATAATATTAATAAGTAAATATAAGAAAAAAAAGGGCAGGGAACCAACATAGGGTTGCTAACTTTTTATTTTGCTAATTTCTTTTCTTACCACAAGTTCCTAAAAAAGTATCTTATACCTCCAAATTTTATAAGGCTAAAATAGTAGCATAAGGGCAGTCCTTTCTAAGAAAGGATAGCTGGTAACTTTATTGCAGGTAAATAGATAAATAAATATAGACAGATAAGACTACATTGTCTTGGCTGGGTGTGGTGGCTCACGCCTATAATCCTAGCACTCTGGGAGGCCAAGGCAGGTGGATCGCTCAAGGTCAGGAGTTCGAAACCAGCCTGAGCAAGAGCAAGACCCCGTCTCTACTAAAAATAAAAACAAATTAATCAGCCAACTAAAAAAAAATGTATAAAAAAAAATTAGCCGGGCATGGTGGCGCATGCCTGTAGTCCCAGCTACTCGGGAGGCTGAGGCAGAAGGATC
>CAUYRT010089613.1:0-46793 GCA_963574885.1 Lepilemur ruficaudatus
CTGGGATCAACTCTCTACGTCCCCACTGCTCTCCTATAGTAACCCTGTAATTCTTTACTGTCTTACTAGACCTGTTTGGGCCTTAAGCAGATGCCCTTATGCTTTCATTCTGCTTGACTAGCTCTTCTCAGGAGGAGACAGACCCATGCTATTTCAGAGGCTAAAATCTTAGGAGAAAATGTTAGTTCACCACTCTTAGGGAACTCGGGACAGCGGATAAAAAATTAGAATCTCAAAGATTTGACACATTTAAGAACTTGACTTTCCATCATCACTAAGCCATGATGATGGAAGTCAGGGCATCAGTTGTATTTGCAAGGTACTAAAAGTGAAGGGAACAAACGGAGCATGAGTGAAATACTACAATCCACTAAATGTCAGGAATCCATGAGTCCATGTTTATATAAGTGAGTAAAGAATTGAATGAAGAGCTCTTCCTTAAAGTAGAATACCAGCTAATAAATATACAGAAGGGATACTGAAAGCAGAAAAAAAAATCACCATTTGGTGAGCACCATAATAATAATTGTTTCAGGTAAGTATCAATGGATGCTAAAGCTTGTGAGTGAAATTTCAGTGAGAACAGGAAATTTGCATAATCTTCACATGTTTTAAACCCACAAAAGACAATTACAAAGAAAAAAAATAACTTTAAAATAGTAGAATCAACCAGACAACACCTTAACCAAATGATCAAAATTTAAATTACCGGTTGAATCAACGTCATGTGCTTCCTGATGTGATGGACTGAGAAGAACCCAGTGTCACTTTCATGGTATTATGTAAGAACACATGGCCTGAATCTAATTACAAGGAAACGGGTAAATCCAAATGGAGGGACGTTTTACATGGTAACTGGCCAGTGCACTTGCAAAATATCAAGGCCATACAACCCAAGAGAAGACTAAGGACATTTTCCGGATTAAAAGGTAACTAAAAAAAAGATGTCTACCAGATGTTCCATGTTATCTTGGATAGATTCTGAGTGAGACAAATAACTTATTTTGCTATAAAGGACATGATTGGAAGAATTTGAATTAGGTGTGTATCAGAAGATAGTATTATATCAATATTAATTTTTTAAATCTAGGTAACACCTGGGTAAGTATGTCCTTATATTTGTTCTTTTCAAAATACTTCAGTGTTCAGGGGTCGGTGGAGCAGCGTGTGTCACAGACACGTACAGAGCCACGCCTATGAACATCAGTCACAGACACATACGGCAAGGGAGAAAAGGAGAAAACGGATGTGGTAAAATTTAATATCTGGGGAATCTGGATGATGTTATAGAGGGGATATTTGTATTATCTTTGCAATTCTTCCTTTAAGTCTGAAATTATACTAAAATATAAGATTACAGGGAATAAAAGTTTTTAAGTATTTAGAAAAGAGAATTGGAGGTTTATATTGGGTTGATGTGTAATAATCATTTTAAATAGAACCATTTCATGGTTTTCTATTTAGAATGACCATGACTATGTTCCCAGTTGGCATTTTTAACTGCAAGGGTCTGATGATCAGGAATGAGTTAATAATATGACTGTTTCATATTTATTTTAATGGCCTTAATACTAGATTTGTTTTCCTTTCTGAAAAATGAGCTATAACCCGAATATACTATCATTTCTTCTACTTCTGCCTCACTCTCCAATTAAAATGTATAGGATTATTTATTATTCAATGTGTGTTTCTTCATCAAAACTTATTTAAAATAGTGATCTGCAAGCTGTTGTCTCTACAGACCAGAAGGAAAAAAACACATCCTCAAACTACGAGTACTTATTAGTAGAGTTACTTCTAATCATATTCATATTTGTGAAGTCAGCGTTTTATTTTAGATGCAACGTAGACACGTGGCCTGCTGTGTCATCACAGCTGGGGGACTGTCTCACACAGCCTTGCCCTGCCCCTGCCCAGTGACGCGGAGCCTTTGAAGTTTGTGAGCCACAACAGCTTTGCTCCTGCTTGTGTTCGCTCGGTCCCCTCTAGTCCTGGTCTGTGGGGATTTCCATCTGCACTTGAAAATGATTTTGCACATGAATCTCAGTCCCCGTCTGAACTATGTGGAGCACACGACACCGTAGCTGCGCTCCCGCACCGTCTGCATCACACCCTACACTGTTTAAGGGGTGCTTTGAGGAGGGAAAGACGCTGTTCCAAAAAGCGAAAATAGGATAAATGGGTAAAAGTGGGACAATTTCATAGTCAAAAGATAAAATATTTTTAAAGAAAGTCCCACAATTAAAAAAAGGAATCGTTAAAATTTCAGTCAGTTGCTAAATGTGCAGAGAAATTCCTGCCATGAGAATGAGCTGGAATTCAAACAGCAACCAAAGCTCTTTTAACAGATTCTGACATACCAAAATACGATAGTTTGCTGGTTCCCATTAGGGGTTTGTCTGATTTAGCTGAGGACTTAAGGCTGCAGGCCCAGAGAGGAATAAAACAAAGTACTCAAGTAACAGGAAACAAGCCTTAAAATTTAAGTACAACCGGATTTCAAAGTGAATACATTTCGTTCAAGAATAAGTATGGCTCATAAGGTATTCTTCAAGGTAACCTACAATTCCCTTAGTGGCAATTAAAAAAAGAAAATCTAGGTTGTATGTAAAAGACAATAGGGAAAAGCACTAGCATTCTGGGAGGCCGAGGTGGGAGGATCACTCAAGGTCAGGAGTTTGAGACCAGCCTGAGCAAGAGCGAGACCCCCTCTCTACTAAAAATAGAAAGAAATTAAATGGCCAACTAAAAATATATAGAAAAAATTAGCTGGGCATGGTGGCACGTGCCTGTAATCCCAGCTACTCCAGAGGCTGAGGCAGAAGGATTGCTTCAGCCCAGGAGTTTGAGGTTGCTGTGAGCTAGGCTGAAGCCATGGCACTCTAGCCCGGGCAACAGAGTGAGACTCTGTCTCAAAAAAAAAAAAAAAAAAAAATAGGTAAAAGCATTTTGGCTTTTTGATCAAGAACCAAAGATCCCCCCACCCCCCAATCATCCTGGGGGAAGAAAGAACACAAGATGAACTAGGGAAAAGAACCCAAGAAAAGAAGAAAAAGAAAATCACTATAGTAATTGAATTACAACATAATGACAACATGGCCTAAGATACTGGATGAGAGGAAAGGAAAGAAGATTCCAAGAAAAATCCCAGGCAAGGCAAGGGGAAGCACATACTAGAAGTGATCAGTCACAGATTCAGCAGGTTATACCTGGGGATAAAAATGACGTGAGGATTACTGTTATCCACATTACTATACATTTATATAGTGTCTTTTCAACTTATATATATATTTTTATACTTCCAAGTCCTCAAGCCTGAGAAAATTAGCATAAGATGGTGATACTGAAGAATAGGTAAACACTGAAAGTTTGCGTTCATCTACGTTACAGAGGTAAATTTGCACTCATTGGCTAGTTTAGGAAAATGATGGCAACATTCCAAATTCTGAAATACATGCAGATGCAGTTTAGAATAACTGAGGACTATCCATATACCAAGTGGACACTTACCATCTGTGGCTGCGCCTTAGTCTGTCTCTGTAACATGGTTAGATAGGAGCCAGCATCATCCACTTGAATCCTAGAAAAGAAGTATATCATCTATGTTCAAAAGATAATGCAGAGGAAAACATAATAAATATTCCATACAGTAAATGAAATAAAATGAGATGTGATAAAATACCAAGATAAGCATTTCAGTAGAAAGTTTGTTAAAACAAAACAAAACAGACTTCTAGTTTGGTTCTCCTTGTAAGGAGGTTGGAAGTCACCATTCTGTCCTAAGAACAAGTATAAGCTAAGTAGACTGAAAAAATGAACAACACTTCTAGGATGCTTGAGAGGTGAGGAACAGGGCGAACCACTGCCCCAGGACTGGAGAGACAGGTGAGAACAGGGAGCCGTAGCTAACCAGCACAGACTCAAGACTCCTCCCCAGGAAACAGGTCTGGGGTAAGAACGCCGGACTGGATTGAGGCACTGCAGGCTCAGCGTGGGTTAGGAGCTCCAGGTGTGCCCAGTCACAGGGGACCCCACAGTTCTGGCAGTTTGACCAGGTTCTTACCGCAAAGATCAGAGAATTCTCCCCTGTGGCCAGCAGAGGGCGAGGAAGAGCCCCATTTTGAAGTGCCCCAAGGCAATCTGCTCAGGACAGGGCCTGCCCTCAGGAGAAACTAGTTACTGGGCTCTAGTCATTAGAGACTTCCTGACTGAAGGCAAACACCGATTTCCCTCAGCTCTAGCCTTCCAGATAGGAAAAGGGAACTGCACTGCTCTAACCATCCTGACCCACTGAGGGAGGAGGGGAACGAAAAACAAAAAACTTAAACACTTGTATAGTCCAGAGGCAAAGGCTCATTAAGAGAATGGGACCAAATCACAGGACTATAGAACCCTCCCCTCTACCCACGCCTTCCCACCACTTTACTGAAGGCCTCTTTACAGCGGATCCTTTTGCCCAATACCGCATGTCTGGCAATGAGGACAATATTGCAAGACCTCCGAAGGCAAAAATCACAATTTGAAGAGAGAGTGCAAACATCAGAACCAGACATGGTGGGAATGTTGGAATTATCAGCCCAGAAATTTAAAACAACTATGACTACTATGCAAAGAGCTCTAATGGATTGTTAAGAAACATGTTAGACAAACAGTTTATTTAAACAAAGAATGATTTGCAAATTTGCCAATTCTCAGAATGAGGAGAGGCTATTTGAAGCTGGTCTGATCAGTTTGCTGCCTGTGACTGACAGAAGCTTATCTGCTGTGATTGTCTGAGACTCAGCTATTTGTTACAAAAATATACCCTTCAGTTAGGTTTTCAGTTTGTTTCTGTCACAAGTTAGGTTGCAGCTCTTTCTGTAAGGACTCAAAGTTCAGAGGCAGCCTCAGACCAAATTTAGTTTAACTGAACAGTTGCCCCATTTGGTGAGACAGTTGATTTAGAGACATTGACCAAAACCCTGGGCATTGACACCACTCTGTCACCATAATAGACTTATGTGGTCTTAATATGAAAGTCACCAGCCACAAGGTCATAATGCTTTGTGTGTTTACTGATGTAGTCGAAGTCAGATTATTCAGTTCTCGATGGGGCTGCATATGAATGTCTAAGGCTGGAGACGGTACAGTGCGCAAGGGGGAACACGATGACCACCATCCAGGAGGATAATACTGAGAGACTGCAGTTTACTCCTTACCAGGAGCCTCCACAAACCAAATCAATCAAAAATCAAACAAGTCAAAGTTCAGGCAATAAAGACAGGTTGACACTACTTGAGTCCAGCTGGTCATAATCTGTGCTCAGGGTGTGATGGCAACTAAGGACCATAGTTTCCAGTAGAATGGTCTGATGTAAAGGCACACACTATTTTGCCATTAGCCTGGTCATACCAGTCATAGTAGCCTGGAGACACACTGCAAGAAACATGAAGATCAAAAACCCTTGAACAACTCAACCTCCTTCACTTAGGATGCCTGCAAGTCAACTGTTAGTGGCTCCTGTAAGCACATCATGTGTTCCTTTCCCTCCAGACACTTGTTAAGGTATTTAGTGGCTGTGGGTAAAGAAACAGTGGTATCAGCCACCATTAAAATTAAGCTTAAAGTAGCAGCAAAATGAAGGGAAAGGTAGGTAAAACCCTGTTTTGTTCAGCACCACGTCCGAGCTTCTGATGTGAGCAAACAGGAGATCTAAAGCTGCAGAGTGTTCTGTTAGTGTTTGTGCTGCACATGTATGTGGGTCCCCACCTTCTACCAGTCTGACTCCGAGAGGACTAGTTGAGATAAATTCCAATATTTTCCCCAATTTAGAGATTACTTTCAAATTCCACACAACCCACTCCACTACTGCCAAGAGGGAGCCACCAGGAACCTCACTGGGATTTTTCCTCAGTGGAAACCAGTTTATTTTTGTAAACCTATTATTCTAGTTTTCTTTTTTGGTAGAATGGTAAGCTTAGGGTAAAGCCATCTACAAATTGTGCTCCCACATATTTTTCTATAATGAAAAGAGAAAAGGAAAAGGATTAGGATAGCTGAAAATGAAGGGAAAAATAGGGCTTCCAGATGGCAGAAAAGATTTGCTTCTGTGATCTTGGGAAAGCTGTCCACATCTAGGATGCTGTCTGCCTCTTGGAGGATTGTTTACTGGTCAGCTTTACCTTAAAAGCCTAACTTTGGGGGTGTACTTCCATAAAAAAGCAGAATCTCAGTCAGTCACAGCAGTTGTACTTTAGTCAGTCAGAGGCCGTCAACTGATTAGACGATGTCCAAACAAAGCAAACACCAAGCTATAATCGTCAACCTGTTTCTATACCTCATTTTCTGTCCACAAACGCTGCCTGCCCACGTGGCAGAGCAGAACACTCTGAATGAACTTCTCCTGGTTCTGAGGGTTGCTAGATTGTCGGATCATTTCTTGCTCAAATGAACTCTTGAATTTTGTCTGAAGTTTTTCTTTTAATAGTCTAGTGTCAGAAGTGGGATCCCAACGCAGACCTCCAGAGACCCCTAAGAGCATCAACCGACCAAGTGAAGGTGCCCACCAGGGCCCACTGTGCCCATTGATCTTTCATAGGAACTGGGGTTGTGGACAAGTCCTCTCTTGGATTCTACCCTAGGAATTTGTGACTATAGCTCTCCAATGTGAGCGTTTAATCTAGATGGGGTTCAAAAGTCACATCAGAATGTGGTCCAGGTCCTATAGGGAGATCTTAGGTACTTGGGTCACACAAACTGTACTAGGTTGAGTAGGTAAAGTTATGAGAAGACAGGGAATGGCGAGTTCACCTGAATTCAAGGAGCCTGGGACTCCTCCATCTCGGAACCTGTGCTTGAGAGAAAAGGGTGAACCGTGCGAATAACCAACGGTTTCAGTAACCACAGTGGGGAAGTTTAACTAAACAATATTGTTCATCTATGAGGAGCTTTGGAGAAGGAATAAAAAGGAATCCTGAGTGCCTCAGAGACAATGGAATGTATTTTTGACACAGAGAGGCATCAGAAAGACTAAATGAAAAGATTAAGCAACTAATCAATGAGAAATTTTACATTGACTGACAACTCTGATTGTACCTTCTGTCTTTCTTTATCCTCCTCTGCCTAGTACTGAATTCACTAACTCTTCCATTTAATTGCTTTCCCTTCTCAAAGACCAAAAAGAACCAAAGACGTAGAAGAAAGGGTTGATGTAGAAGTTGGGCACTCAGATCAATGAGGTCTGCTTCTACAACCCCCTTTATGCCTCAGTAAGAATCTTAAGGTCAGAACAGTAGTGAAAGCAATCCCAGTCCAGCGTGGAGGATGCGTTGTCTGTTCCTTTCAGTAAAGGACCCCACCCCAACTCAGTTATCAAATTAAAAAAACAAGCTGGGCATCTGCCTATTTTAGTTATTTTGTGCCACTTTTTTGTAAAAGAAACAAACTTACGTCTACAAAAGCAGTCTTCCATTCGTAAGGATGTCTCCCCCCTCCTCTGTCTGCATCGATATCACTAGAAACTTTGACAGCTAAGAAAGCGAAGGCTTGGCTGGGCGCGGTGGCTCACGCCTGTAATCCTAGCACTCCGGGAGGCCGAGGCAGGAGGATCACTCAAGGTCAGGAGTTCGAAACCAGCCTGAGCAAGAGTGAGACCCCCCTCTCTACTAAAAATAGAAAGAAATTAATTGGCCAACTAAAAATATATTAAAAAAATGAGCCAGGCATGGTGGCACATGCCTGTAGTCCCAGCTACTTGGGAGGCTGAGGCAGAAGGATCACTTGAGCCCAGGAGTTTCAGGTTGCTGTGAGCTAGGCTGATGCCAGGGCACTCTGGCCCAGGCAACAGAGTGAGACTGTCTCAAGAAAAAAAAAAAAAAAGAGAAAGCAAAGGCTTAAATCTGTAACAACCCTTACCTTGGTTTAAGGTGCTATTTTGTCAAAAGTGGGCTTTTACAACTACACTCTTCTTTGGCCAGCTGTTGGTATTTGAGCTTGAAGCTCTGTGCCTTTGAGATGTAAATTTTCTACCTGGTCTTACCTAAGAGTCATCCCTTTGGAAATACAAATTTAGGTGAGATGCCTCTTCTAAAGAGAATAGAAGAAAACCAGAAACTACTTGGAAACCCACAAATGAAAAAGTTCTCTGTGTAACAAATAGTTAGTAAAGGGTTTAGGCCATCTGGATGGGTAGTCTTGTTTCATCATCCATTCTTTAATAAATTAGTAAGCTTGATATTACTGTACCTGACACATGGCTAAAATTTTAGAATGAATGCTATACGATCTTATCGTCTACATGGCTGTGTATGTCTGTATGTATATGTGATTTGTTTATCTCTTTATGGTATCGCCAAAATTAAATTGTAAAAGAACTCTAATTCTTTTAAAAACAAACGCTAATATAAACTAAGTATTTTCTCAGAAAACTGAGGACTAACCTAAAGCTTTTTAAGTTCACATGACTTGGGAAATCTTGGTAAATAAAAATATTGTTGGTTTAATTAAAGCAGGCATGTCTTTAGAGTTGCCAGCATTAAATATGATGCAGACACGCAGCTTACACCTCCCTTAGATGTGTAATATCATACAGCTATAGGTTCAGCCTAAGAACAAATATGCTAGCAGAAGTACAGTATCCATTACTTCATGTCTATCAAGCACAGCAGCAAAACAAACTTAAGGGATAAAGGCAGCCTCAGGCCAAGTTTAGTTTAATGTAACAGGATAGAGCAGACAGCATGCAACAGATGGGAATGTAAGCAGAGAACTGGAAATTCAGAGAATGAACCAAAAGAAATGCAAAGATCAAACATTACTGTGATGGAAATAAAGAATGCCTCTGATGGTGTGTTGGTGGATTGGACATGGCTGAGGAAAGAATCCCTGAGCTTGAGGATATCCACAGAAACCTCCAAAACTGAAAAGCAGAAAAAATAAAGACTGAAAACATTAGGTATCCAAACACTGTGGGACAACTATAAAAGGTGTAACATACACATAATGGAAATACCAAAGGAGAAAAAAAGAAAGGAATTGAAGAAATATTTGGCGGGGGGAGTGTGAATTTCCTCAAATTAATTTCAGACACCAAATCCCAGACCCAGGAAGCTCAGAGGAAAGCAGACAATAAATGCCAAAGAATTATACCTAAGCATAACATGGTCAAACTACAAAAGAGTAACAATCAAATAGAAAGAAAAATCCTGGAAGAAGCCAGAGAGGGAAAAAATCTTATCTACAGATGAGCAAAGATAAGTATTACATCTGACTTCTCAGAAACCACGCAAGCAAGGAGAAAGTGAAGTATTTAAAGTCTTGAGGAAAAAAACTCTATAATTCTACACTTGCAAAATTTTCCTTCAAAAATAAAGGAAATAAAGACTTTCCCCAAATGAAAATTGGGAAAATTTGTTACCAGGAGACCTGGCTTTGCCAGAAATGTTACAAGACTTTCTTCAGAGAGAAGAAAAATAGAGATCAGAAACTCAGATCTATGTAAAGAAAGAGAAAGGAGTAAGTGAAGGTGAAACAAACATTTTTCTTATTCTGAATTGAGCTAACTGATAAGTTTGTTCAAATGTTAACAGCAAAAATATATTCAATATATGCATATTTGTCATATGCTCATATGTATTTATATATAAGTGAAATGAATGACAGCCATGATTCAAGGGATGGAAGGGAGGAATTAGGATTATTTGGTTACTATAAGGTACTCATATTACCTGTAAGGTGGTATAGTGTTAGATGAACATGGACTTGAATTGGAAAGGTACATTGCAAGCTCTAAGGCAACCAGTAAAAAATGTGAAAAGGATGTATAACTGATAATGCTAATCAAGGAGAGAAAACGGAATCATCGAAGCTCACTTAAAATCATGGAAGGCAGAAAAAGAGTGGAAGACAAAAATAGCAACTAAGAACACGGTCAACAACCACAAAACAGTAACAGCAATGGTAGATATTAGCCAACTATATCAATAATCACTTTGAATGTCAATGGCCCAAATATACCAATTAAGAGAGATTAGAGTGAATAAAAGACTCAACTATATGTTGTCTATGAGAAACCCTCTTTAAACTTAAAGACACAAATTAAAAGGAAAGGGATGGAGAAAAAAATACCATGCTAACACTAACCAAAGAAAGCGAAAGTACTATGTTAATTTCAAACAAAGGGGGCATCAAAGCAAGGAAAGTTATCAGAGATTAAAGGTCAATTCTGCAAAAATCCTTAACTTGTATGCACCTAACAGCGCAAGCTACATAAGTCAAACACTGGTAAAACTACAAGGAGAACCAGATGAATCACTATCATACTTGGAGACTTAAGCTCCCCTCTATCAGAAATGGACAGCTGAAGCAGTCAGAAAAATCAGTGAAGACACCGTTCAACTTAACAAACCATAAGTTAACTAGAAGTATACCATCTATAAACTATTTATTCAACAACAGCAGAGTAGATATTCTTCAGGCTCACATGGAATATTCAGCAAGGTAGACGACATTCCGGGCTGTAAAACAAACCCATTAACTACCACGTGAGTTGTATTTAACTCACACTAGTTTTGAGCTGAGGGCCTGGTGAAGCGTATGTAACTCACGTCTTTTCACCTTGGGAGCCATGAGAACTATTTTTCAAGTTGCATATAACTCACACACAGAAATTTTAGGACCCATTTTTCATTAAACTACAAAGGATCATTTGTTTTTAAAGTTTTTATTCTATTTTCATCATAAAACACCATGGCCCCAAGGAAAAAAGTTTTCTAGTTTGGCAATGTGTTATAGAAGTCATGCAGTTCCCCTCTGGGATAATGGGATTATATGAGAAATGAATAACAGAATGTTAACTGGAAAATCCCCAAACACAGTAATACATGGGGACAAAGAAGAAGTCTAGAGAAACTTAATATTTTAAACTAAATGAATGGGAAAACAGCTCATCAATATGTGTGGGATGTAGTAAAAGCAGGGCTTAGAGAAATTTATTGCACTGAATAAATATGTTCAATAAGACAGACAGACCTAAAATTGATAATCTAAGTGTCCACCTTAGGAAGCTAGAAAAGAGCAAATTAATCCACAGTAAGCAGAGGAAAGGAGAATAAAGACTAGAGCAGAAGTCAATGAAACGGAAAACAAAATCAATTTAAAAAAATCTAAGCACTGTTTGAGAAGATCAATTAAATTGAAAAGACTGTAGCAGGCTAACAAAGAAAAAAAGACAACACAAATTACTAATCAGAAATTAAAGAGGTGACATCATTACAGATCCCATGGGCATTAAAAGGATAATACTATGAACAACTTTGTGCTAACAAATTTGATAGCCTAGATGAAATGGACTAGTTCCTTGAAAGACATAATCTGCCAAAATGTATACAAGAAATAGATATGATTAATATCTATTGCAGAAATTTATTCAATACTAAATAACCTTCTGAAACAGAAAGCACCAGGTTAAGATGGTTACACAGAGGAATTCTACCAAATATTTAAGGAAGAAATGATACTAATTCTCTACAGTCTTCATCAAAGGATAGAAGGAGAATAATTCCCAACTCATTTTATGTGGCCAGCATTACCCTAATACCAAAATCATATGAAGACATCACAAGAACTACAGACCAATATGTCTCATGAAAATAAATGTGAAAATCCTCAACAAAATATTAGAAAATTAAATCTAACAGTGTATAAGAAAGAATTATATGACAGCCAAGTGGGATTTTTCTAAGTCATGCATACCAAGGTATGCAAGTCTGGTTCAATATTCAAAAAGAATATGATCCATCACATCAACAGGCTGAAAAAGAAAAGTCACAAGATCTTATCAATAGATGGATAAAAAGCATTTGACAAAAATCCAACACCTATACATTATAGAAACTCGGGAACCTAGGAAGAGGGGAACTTCCTCAACTTGATACAGAGTATCTATTAATACAAAAAGCCCCCAGCTAATATCATACTTAATGGTGAGAAACTTGAAGCTTTTCCGCTAAGATAAAAAAAGACAAAGGTGTCCCTTTTCACCACTCCAATTCATCATCATATTGGAAGTCCTTACTAATGTAATTCAACACAAAATAAGTGATAGAGAGATTGGGAAAGAAATAAAATTGTCTTTGTTTGCAGATGACATGATTTTCTATGTAAAAAAATCCAGAAGAATCGAGAAATAAAACTTCCAGAACTAATAAGTGTGATTATAACAAAGTTACAGGATACAAGTTTAATGTACAAAAGCCAATTGCTTTCCTATATATCAGCAGTGAACAAAAGAGGAATCTGGAAGTGGAATTTGAAATTAAAAATGAGATATCATTTATACTAGCACCCCCCAAAATAAGATACTTAGTATTGAACCAACATAATATGTATAAGATCTGTATCAGGGAAATCCACAAAACTCTGATGAAAGAAATCAAAAAAGGACTCAAGAAATGTAGAGTTATTCCATGTTCCTGGGTAGGAAGACTCAGTACTGTCAAGATGTCAGTTCTTCCCAATCTACTCCATAGATTCATTGCAACCCCAATCAAAATCACAGTGAGTTATATTGTGGATATTGACAAACTGATTTTAAAATCTGTAAGGAAAAGCAAAAGACCAAGAATAGCTAACACGATGTTGAAGGAGAACAAAGGTGGAGGAAGGACTGAACTACCCAACTTCAAGACTTACTGGAAAAGTACAGTAATCAAGACAGTGTGGCGTTGCTGAAGTAACAGACAAGTAGATGAATGGAATGGAGAGACTAGAAAGAGACCCATGTAAGAATAGGTAACTGATCTTTGACAGAGCAACAAAGGCAATACAATGGAGGAAATATAGTCTCTTCAACAAATGGTGGAACTGGATATTCCCATGGAAAAAGCAAAAGAATCTAGATGCAGACCATACAGTCTTCAGAAAAACTAAAAATGGGTCACAGACCTAGATGTAAAATGCAAAAACATAAAAATGCTAGAAAGTAACATAAAATTTAGGTGATCTTGGGTATGGCAATGACTTTTTCCATATAACCTCAAGGGTATAATCCATAAGAAAAATTGATAAGTAGAACGTCATTAAAATTAAAAACGTGCTCTGAAGGAGACTGTCAAGAGAATGTGAAGACAAGCCACAGAATGGGAGACTATATTTGCCAAAGATACATCTGTCAAAGGACTGTTATCCAAAATATACAAAGAACTCTTAAAACTCTGTAAGAAAAACAGATATGAACCAAAGACCTTAGCAGACACCTAACCAAAGAAGATATGCTGGTGGTAAATAAGCATATGAAAATATGTTCCACATCATATGTCACCATGGAAATGCAAATTAAAATGAGTCACTACACACAAACAGTGATCAAAATCTCGACCACTGACAACACAAATGCTGGCTAGCATGTGGAGCAACAGGAACTCCCTCATTGCTGATTTAAATGCAAAATGGTATACTTTGGAAGACAGTTTGGCAGTTTCTTATAAAACTAAACACACTCTTATACCACATGATCCAGCAATCTGTTCCTTGGTATCTACCCAAAGGAGTTGAAAACTTGTCTCATGCAAAAACCTGCATCTTGGATGTTTATAGCAACTTTATTCATATCTAAAACTTGGAAGCAACCAAGTTATTCCTCACTGAGTGAATGGATAAACTGTGGTACATCCAGATAATGGGATATTATTCAGTGTCAAGAAGAAATGAGCTATCAAGCCATGAAAATACATGAAGAACCTTAAATGCATATTACTAAATGAAAAGCCAAGGCTGAAAAGGGCTGCAGACTGTATGATCCTAACTACATGGCATTCTGGAAAAAGCAAAACTATGAAGACAGTAAAAAAAAAAAAAAAAGCAGTTGCCAGAGGTTATCAGAGGTTGGGGTTGGTGGGAAGGGGTGATTAGGTAGACAGGCAGGATTTTAGGGCAGTGAAAATATTTTATATGAATCTAATAGTAGGTACATGTCATATTCATTTGTGAAGTCTCACGGAACGTGTAACTCAGAGTGAACTCTAAGGTGAACTGCAGACTTTGGGTGATTAGGATGCGTCAATGCAGGTTCATAGTTGTAACAAACGTACCATTCTGGCGGAGGATGTTGGTAACGGGGGAGGCTATGCATGCGCTGGGGCAGAGAGTGTGTGTGAAATCTCCATACCTTCCTCTTAATTTTGCAACAAACCTAAAACTGCTCTGAAGTCTCCTTAAAAAGTTCAATATTTTTAGAAACTGGGAACTAGTTTTTAACATCCCCTAATCCCTTCACATCAAGTTGCTCATTCTCATGCCTTCAACCAGCATCCTGATAGCCATAAGCCGTACATAACGGAAGCCTGTTTTAACGTTTGTTGACTGGAGATTAGACTTTACACACTTTCAAAGTTGTGATAAAGTGACTGATTCTTACAATTTAATATTTCAGTCATTTTACTTTCAGGTTGCTAACTGATTTTCAAATTGGAGGTAATTTATGTTCTACTTACATTTTTGCTGGTTGCATTTGTATACCCATTTGGGGAAGAAGCATCTGTAGCTTGGTTTGTAAGGCAGAGGCTACTGCGTAATTTTCCCTACTATAGAGCATTAACCAATGAGTAAGTGACATTGTAGTTAGTAAGGGTACTCTGCTTGTTGCTGACCGCTGCCCTTGTTGTGGACGCATGTTAACCTAAAAAAGAATTACAAAACTAATTATAAAACCATGAAGATCAACATTATCCAAGTGCTTGTCCTTTGTAAATCTGTGCTATTTCCTTTTGAAATGTTATAATTACAAACTTAAATAATGGCTGAATTAGATATTTTTCATTAAGATATAGGTTAGCAAAACTCAAATTCTATCATAGGTGTTAGACATTTTTAATTGACAGGCTATTAGGCTGGGATAGTTCTAGAGCTTTAGGCTCCTACATAAGCAAACCAAAGTCCAATGTAAATAGTAAAACGAAACTTGAAGCTTTACCAGTCAGAAACCGCCAAACTAACCTCTAACTAGGTCTTCACCCAGTTACCCCATCAAGTGTATTTTTTGTCTTGGTTCTGCGTCAGCCTATGAAAGCGTGCTGCCTGCGCTGCCACAGTGGGGCTCTCTGGACCTCTTCTGGTTCTCAGTGCTGTCTAATTCATGAATCTGTCTTTGCCCAAACAAACTGTTAAGTTCATTTTGTCTAAAGTTTTTTTTTTTAAACAGTTTACTCCGAATTATTTTGATTCTAGTTATTTGACTCTTAAGGATAAGATTTTGCCATCAGCAAATATCCATAGTATTAACTAGAGATATAATACAAAGGTTACTATGTGCTGATCACTTTACATGCGTTCTTCTGGAGTACTGCTTGTTCTCTCAGCATAGAATGCATAGCCTGAAAAGGGAGCTGCAGTCATCGTCATTAACGTGACCGAGTTAGTTCCTTTTTGCATTACTCTTTGACCCAACTATGAAATGATAATTTTGAAACTGCCTTACTATTTCTTGCATTCTGACAGTTGCCAAAATTCTTCCGGAGAAGGACAAAAAGTTGGAATCAAAATTCAAATCCCAGCGTTGAAGCTCCTGTTGCGCTTTCTCATTTCTGAAAATCACCACATTTCCAACATGATCAAACCAAAGAAAAGAAGCACAAGCTATTAGCCATTTGAAAGCCACAGGGCAATTCCCTCTACTCCCAGGTTCATTAGTACTTGCCCTCGGAGATGCAGCTAAATTCCCCGAAACTCTGAAATCATCTTGTTCTTGCTCTCAAATTTGTACAGGATCTTGGAACATTTCTATTTCATTCTTCCCCCATTGGCCTCCTAACATTACAGCGACATACAAAACTAGAATCGTCTCCCCGCATTAATCATTTTCTTCCCAAGTGTCTCTCACAGAAGAATCTGAGAAGCCAGGGTCTCAATTTCAGTGCCACTCTACGCACGCACACAGATACCCGCCAGAAAAGCAGCACACACTTTTGTAAGGCACTGATGAATTTTTCTAGTTCATGATGCCTTTTTTCTGGATTCAGTCTCGTACGCTCAGCCAGCGCTTTCATCATCATACAGTTTTTACGCACCTCATCTGTTAGACCTTTAAAAAAATCCAGAAGATATAGCTGAACAAGAACATGTTTACATCAGAGAAGACTTAACTATGATACCTGGAAGAACCGAGCGAGAGGCAGCACTTAGAGTTCCGTGAAAAGTCTGCACTTCCGAGTCTTAATTATACCTGACTACGAAGAGGGATTGTCTCTTCTACAGACCACGTGAATCAGCTGTACCTGTCAGGGTGCACAGCTGAGGAACCAGCAGGATGGGTTCACGTTTTGTGTCCTTTTGGCCCTTTTTCCATTTTCCTTGGCTGATCAAAAGTGGCTGATTGAAGTCGGTGATAATTTGCTCATGTTGCTGCTCAACAGAAGACAGACCAGCATGGTAATCAGTAAAAGCTTAGAAACATCACATATATAGGTTAAAAAGTACACATTTTGGATTGGAAATGAAGGCCCAGAAGTATGCCAGTGAGACTGATTGTTTCCCCAAGTTTAATAATGTACTAAACTCTTAAAATACTCTTAATTTTGATGTCCCAGAGATATCTTTTTTCTCATACGGACGCAGGGCTGATAAAGGACTCCAACTAGACATTACCTTGGAGTCACTGTACTCTACTTTTTTAAAACTTCATAGATGATGGGTGAGCGACTTAGAGTACTTACCACACTTTTGCCTTTAAAATTCCTAAAGCATGCTGAAAACTTTCAAGAGACTCCCCACTGTAATGATGGATGGAAAAACTTAGCCCTTTTAAAAAGCACAATTGCACATCTATTCCCAACATGCCTCCTGCATTATTTTTCCTAAGCTCTTAGTCTGTTTCCAGTAGAAAAAGACATTTTCGGAGACGTCAATTACAGAAGTCTCTATACTGACACTGCAATTCTCAAACAACAAAGTGCCTTTCCTCTCCAACAGGAAGTGGCGATTCTTCATAGATCCTGCTGTGCTACTTATTAGCACGGTCCTTGCCAATGATGATTTTGTCACATGCATTCTAGCATCATTTGTCTTTTAAGCTTCTGGGAACTTGAGTTGTCACCTTAAACAAGACAACTTCAAAAATAGTGTTTACAGTTCTGTTCTGGAGCTGGGCTACTACTTTGAATTCTTATGACATTATTGTAGATTATATACTTTTTCCTTAAAGCAGCATGTGGTTATTTAAAAGGCAGCTGAGATTCACCCATAGCCCTGTCCCACAGCCTTCCTACGGCAGGAACTTGTGAGGGCACATATGTGTAGGGCAGACCCCATACATCACTCCTCCCACCCAGCGTATCGAATCCTGTGAACAGACCGTTCTTCCCGTGGGGAGATGTGGAAGTCACACTTCCCATTTCTTACAGCTTCTGCGTAATGCCCTAGCGCGATCCCTTCCAACAGTGACTTCCTCAATAATCAAAGCTTATTTCTCTTGCTCCTATAATTAAGTCTGTTTCTTTTTTGAGACAGGGCCTTACTGTGTCACCTGGGCTAGAGTACAGTGGATTATCTTAGCTCACTGTAACCCCAAACCCCTGGGCTCAAGCAATCCTCCTGCCTCAGCCTCCCAAGTAGCTGGGACTACAGGTGAACACCACCATGCCTGGCTAATTTTTCTGTTTTTTTTGTAGAGACAGTCTTCCTCTTGCTCATACTGATCTCAAACGCCTGGCCTCAAACAACCCTCCTGCCTTAGCCTCCCAAAGTGCCGGGATTATAGGCATGAGCCAGCATGCCCAGCCTAAATCTTTTGAAAGCCAGGATTGAACTTCCCTTCTAACGACTCGTCTATTATTCAGTGATTTTTGCAGTTCTCATTATGACACTAAATGTAAATTGTCACTTTTTATTAGACTGAATTTCCACAAGGGCAGGCAGAGACTATCCTATTTCAAATATGCCAGCCCATCTGTTTTATTGAAGTGAACTTGCTGAAATCGTTTTCTTGTTTTTCATTTACATCTATGTATTCTACCTGCCAACACATGCCAGGAAAGCATTTTTCCTTAATGTGCCAAATTCCCCAGTTATTTCTAACCCCACTGCTCTTTGATGCCAACATGCATTAGTTAATTAACGATTATAACCTACATTGAGCTCCTGTGTGCCTTTGTACTCTGTTCTCATCTCCCTGACCTTTAGAAGCTTGCTCATTTCTGACATTCACAAAGCAGCTTCTCAGAGAAGCTTCCCATGACCACCCAGTCTCGGCAGCCAGCTGTTCTCCACAGTACCCCAAGATTAATGATCTGCACACTCCTTATCAGAATAGTTTTCTTCCGTTTGCCACCTCTCTGCCTACCATGGGAATGCGAGTTCTTTGATATCAGATAACTCTCTTACCAAGATATACTCAAGATAAATATCAGGCACTCACTAGACACTTTTTGGATTAAAAGCAGCAGCAGTAAGTGTGGTGCACAAGCAAGGATTGTCATAGTTGAATCACCCATCGGAGGAACGTCAGAGTGCTGTGTATGCTGAATGGTTCCAAGTAGCTATGTTTGAGGTTCTCATGTAAAAACACAAGCTACTTTTTAAATCATCCATTTGTAAGTTATTTCCGGTCACCCTAAGTATCTTGTAATTCTCTTAGTAGTCGTTCATCTGCCAAAACTAGAATCAACCTCATCCCCTGGAGCATCTTAGTCTATCAAGCTAAGTTCCCTTATTTCTCCATGAACACTCAGATTCGGGAATCCACATTAACACATCATTGACATCATTTCAGATGGCAATTGGACATTTTTATTTTTTTGGACCAAGCTCTGTAGAGCTGAGATTTCTGGGTAAATGACACTTATATCTGAAGTCCTGTATTTCATTTATTACCTAACAGTCCATCTATGTTTACAATGACTGTAGCCACTTCTAAGCCTGAATGAAGAGGCTATACTGGAGCCATTCCAAGCACGTGACATTACCCTACACACCAGACACTTGAATATGTGGATAAAAGTCAAGCTATGATCCCCTAAAAGGAGAACATGTTACTGTGTTTGTATAAGGATATTCAAGTATCTAAATAAGAAACATTTATTTGTACAACATGAAAAAAGTTTATAAATACGTTTAAAGAAATAAAGTACCTCCTCGTAGTAGTCTATATAGGTAATTCTGTTGCCATCCGATTTTTCAAATATATCTTTGGGAGTCC
This sequence comes from Lepilemur ruficaudatus, assembly GCA_963574885.1. Lineage (NCBI taxonomy): Eukaryota > Metazoa > Chordata > Mammalia > Primates > Lepilemuridae > Lepilemur > Lepilemur ruficaudatus. The sequence goes on from CAUYRT010089613.1 coordinate 19,166, forward strand.
GCTCCCAGTCAATACCATCCACTCTGTAGGTTTTGTTGTTGTATCTGTGGAATAATTGCAATGTGACATTTCTGGTATTCATTGCATGGAGACAAGCCAGGAAGTAAGCAATCGCAGGATATGTCACCTTTATTAGGATGTCATTCACAGTGTGCACTACTCACCCGTTTAAGGATACAAGCTGGAGGTTTTTAATAGATCCAGAGTTGTGCAGTTCTTCTAAACACAATCAGTTTTAGAACATTTTCAAAGAAGAAATATCACCATGAGCAGTCATTTCCCATGTCTGCCCAATCCACCAGCCCTTAAGCAACCGCTAATCCACTTTGTCCCCACACACTTGCCTGTCCATACGTTTCATATGAATTGAATCATACAGCATGTCCTCTTTCCTGACTGGCTTCTTTCACTTAGTATAATGTTTTCAAGGGTCACCCCTTCCATTTTATTTCCAAACAATATTCTATTATATGGATATCCCACATTCTGTTTAGCTGTTGAGTTGATAAACATTAGGGTTGTTTATATTTTTGGTCATTACGAATGATGTTCAATCATTCCTATACCAATTTGGGTGGATATGTTTTCACTTCTCTTGGATATATAACAAGGAATAGAGTTTCTGGGTCATATGGTAATGTTATGTTTAATATTTTAAGGAAATGCCAGACTGCTTTCCAAAGAAGCCATACCATTTGGGATTTCCCCACAGCAGCGTATGAGAGTTGGTTCTGGTTTTTCCCACATTTTCACCAGCACTTGTAATCTTGTAATTTTAGCCATCCTACTGGGCGTGAAACGATATTGTGGTTTTCATTTGCATTTCCCTAATGGCTAATGATTGAGCATTTTTTTCATGCATTTCTTGACCGTTTGTATGTTTTCTTTGAATATTTCTGGAGAAATGTCTATTGAGCTCTTTTGCCTGTTTTTAACAGTTGTGTTGTCTTAATTGAATCGTAAGTGTTCTTTATATGTTCTAGATACAATATATATATATAAAGAACTCTTAAGAGACATGTGATTTGCAAATATCTCCCATTTTGTCAGTTGTCCTTTCACATTTGACAGTGTACTTTGAACAAAAGTTAGCTTTTACTTTGGTGAAGCCCAATTTACCCAAGTTTTTCTTTTGTCATCACCTGTGCTTTGGTGCCCTAAGAAGGTTTAGCTTAGCTCAATGTCAAAAAGATTTACTTCTATGTTTTCTAATAATATTATACTTTCAGTTTTTATATCTAGGTCTAGAGTTAAATTTGAATTTTGTGTATCATATGTGGAAGCAGCAGGTAGATATTCAGTTGTTCCAGCAACATTACTGAAGAGACTATTCTTTCCCCTATTGATTTGCCTGGATGCCCTTGTCAAAAGTCAGTTGACTGTAGTGTGAGGGTTAACCCTCTGGACTGTTTTATTTCACTGGTCTGTGTGTCTGTCTTTTAGGTCAGTGTCACATTATCTTGATTACTGTAGCTTTGTAGTAAGTTTTGAGAATGGGAAGTATGAGTGCTCCAACTTTTTTCTTTTAAGATTGTTTTGGCTGAGTAACTGTTTCCTTAAATCTGTTCTCCTATAAATTGAAAGTTTCTGGTGTAGAAAAACTATTCTCTTATAAATTGAAGATTTCTGGTGTAGAAAGATTCCTGGTGGAAAATTGCTAATGGATTATAATTAAGCACTGCTTTTTTTTTTATTACATATAAGAATTAATGTGAATTCAGTAAGCACTGCTTTTTAAAATAGCAGGATACCTACCACAGAGAGGGAAAGGAAGAAATTCAGAAGAAACATACTTTGTTATATGCAAGCCAGGGTCCACTACAAATGAATAGCATTAGAGGTTGTAAGAACAGCAAAGCCTACAGTCGACTCATATTTCTCTCCAGTGTTATATAACCAGATGAGACATTGGTCAAATGATTGTTACTATTCTCATGCGAGAAACGCTATGTCTACCCCTACACTTCAACCGTTAGTGATTAGAGAACTATAGTAACATCTCTTCTGGAAAAAAGTAAGTGATTGGATAGGTTTTTTTAAAAAGCAGACTTACCTTGTCACAACAATTGATCCAATTAACTCACTGGCTACTTTCTCTTTGATACATTCTTGACTGTTTCCAGATGTGCTCTGTATTAAGTCATAAGCAGTTTGTTGTCGCATCAGTTTGTGGTTCACATCAGCACAGAGGGTAATGCTGTTTTCATACTGAAGAATAGAAGTAACATAACCAGGCAAGATGTCCAACTTGGGTCTAGAATAAATTACATGAGGGTATTAAGTTCAGGCTCTTAACATAAAGCCATGGGTTTCAGGGCCTGAGCTATGGGTCTAAAATTGATACTTTAGGAGTCAATGAATTCTAATTCCTTATTTTTAGTAATAACTAGTTTTTTGAAGGACCTTCAAATAAAGATTTACTAGGTGTTCTACTTACAAGTAGTATCACCTTTGTTAAGCCATTTTTATTACCCACAGCCTTAAAATATATCCATATCTAGCTATAATGTAACCTCTGTATCATATATGTATGTACTAATACATAATATACAGAGAGATGTAATTGCTATGATTGGAAGTATTTTCAGGGATGAGTTACCCACATTTTGGGTGACTACTAGGCATCCTACAATGTTTACACACCAACTGAATACCTTAAGTTTTATGTTTATCACGCTAGGATTTTTAAAGTTTCTTTTCATTTTATTTTAGATTTACATTAAAACTAAAAAAGTTGTCCATAGCCAGCAATACCATTTAAAAGGCCATCACTTTTAAGTCATACCACCTCAAACGAAAGTAACCTTCTCAAAAAATTCTATGATTAAGTGTGCAGAATATAAAGGTTTCCATTTTATACAAACTTTGAGTCGCTGAACACCACTGCCGCCATTTCATTGTAATAGTTGCGACCGATTTGTTTCAAATTCATCGAATTCAGAGTTCTAGAAATTAAGAGAAAAGCCTTTGTTAAAGTACAGTGCATATTATCAAGCATTTGGTAACACACATAAGGATACATTAAGGGAAAAAAGAAATCTGTCAATGACCTTGTCTATACTATCAGTTAACACAAAGTACCTGACAAGTAAATCACTTTATGAAGTGGACATTAAGGTTCACTTAACCTCAGATTTTCTGCCTGCTTATACAACAAAATATTGTAGAAAAGCCATCAAAACGTCCTTCATTCCCAGAACTAAAATATCTTTTAGTAAACGGTGTCCCAAGTTTTGACTATTTGGTCATCATAGTGAGTGTGGACTGGAAAACAAGTGTACCCGTGCCAGAGAGAAACATGCTCGGATACACATTTGATGTCTGTGACTCCTTTGGGCAGGGAGAGTCTTACTGGGGATAAGCTGCTGAACTTGCATGTTCCAACTGAGGCTCAGGTATCACGTCATTCTCAAAACACGGGGAATACCAAGAACACAAAATGCTGGAAGCAAATGGCTATGTTTAGCATCACTGACACACAACACAAGTGAATCTTGAAGGAATTATACCTTTCTAACATACCTTTTAAAGAGAATATTGTAAAAGCGTAGGCAATCTGGCGAATTGGGCGTGAGTTCTCTGGAAAACTCGATTGTAACTGTCACAGTTGAGTCGTTCGTTGTGCTGGAGAATACCGTTTTCTGAGGTAAGGAAAAATAGAAAAGGTCCAGATGTTCTCACACACACAAAAAAAGAACCTAAGCTCCACTGCATATGAAATATATGACTTGCCTATCCAACACATCATGATGGAGCAGTCTTTCCCACAGATACATGCCTGGAGAAAATGTGATTCACAAGAGTTGGAATATTTTCATTGAAATACTTAAGCTACTATAAATTACTTTTTTAGTATAGAGATTTGTGGAAGAAAAGAATGAGTACTTCTCCAAATGTTTTTTGGGGGGCTGACATTTTGGAGGAAAAAAAATTATCTGAAACTTTGTCACCAGCATTTGAGGCACACTATGCTGCTAAATTCTGGTTAAGCACTAAAATTAGAGGCATTGAGTATCAATCATCAAGTATGACACAGAGGTTTTGTTAAAAATCATATGGTTGAGATCTTTAGGACATCTCTACAAACTTCTACAGAAACAATGGGAGTCTTATATTAGTAGTAAAGTGAAAATGCAAGAGAAAGAACAAAGGAAAATGTCAAATAGTGTTACTTAACCGGCTTTCGTAGTTTATGAGGTAGTAATAAAGAGTTTCCATCAAATATATGGCATTCCCCAATTTCTTCATGTCTAAGTAAATCTGTACGGGCATTTCTGTTTTGTACGTCTGGCTTGTAGTTAACGTTGTACTTATATGCAATCGGCTGGGGATGAGATGTCACTCGAAAATGGTTTGCGAGTAGTCTTACCACTTGACCCTCTGAGCCTGCAAAATTGTGCCGTGGGCCAATAATGAAACAAAGTGACTGATTGGATCCAAAACAGTTTGGACACTACAATATTAAAAGCCAAAGTTAGGTCAAACAAAGAGATAAACAGACATCTGTGTGCACCTGATATCCAGAATGCCTATCAATTTAGGTGAACGCTAAGCAGACATTAAGTTTAAATGAGATTAAAACATTTAACAATAACAGTAGATCAACAACAAAACAAAGCCTTTGTGGAAAAGGATCACTGTGTATAATGCTATTTAATTAATAAAACTATCTCAGTGCAACCAAAGAACCAGGTCATTCTATTTTAGGAGCTAGAAAGGAAAAGAGAAAAAGAATCCATCTAGGATTCTAAAACAAATTGGCATTTCTGCAGAGGTGAATATTATCACAGAAACATGCGAGGGTGAGAATGAGGTACCTCTATTTACAGTGATGGTGTGAAGCTTTATAGAAGCTCCTAAATACGAAGTTCTTATCAAGTGTAAAACGAACAGCATGACGTTGAGTTGTTACAGGCTGGCATACCTGTTTTTGAGCATCGAACATGTTCCATCTTCTGCCTGGTATTCACCACCAGGTCTTGAAAAACAGTCCTTCTTTGCTGCAGTGATACTGTCTGCAATGCAGCTGCCAGCTGAAGTTCTTCTACATATGAATAAGTGTAAAAGCCATGAATTTATATAGTAAAAGGGAACTGTAAGTAGAAAGGATATTAACCCCCGGCTCTTAAGTCAAATGACTAAGGTGGTTGGAGGTAAAAAAGATGCCGCCTAAGGATCCAAACATTATTTCAGTGATGAGTTGCCAGAAAAAGTTAACATTACCCAGAAACCTTTCCCAGCGAGTCCCACCAGCCCACATCAGTGGTTGCCTCAGCACTCATTCATTCCTGCTGCAGCATTTGCCCTGTTTCATCAGGTATTTGTTCACATTAAAAGATTCTGGAGACCTTGGTTCTGGCCCTACAGCTTTAAGCCCATCCCCTGGCACTACACTGCCTCCTCGTGGGCATCAGAAAAATGCCAAACAATCTGTAAAAAATCCACGAAATTGGCTTTTTGTTTTGTTTTTGCTCCCCCACCTTCCCCTACTTGAAATTGGCTTTTGATACAGTATGACTGATCTAGTCTTTCTAGGTCAACTGAGGAAGGATCCTGTAGTATTATTACATCCTAAAGTTTATATACTATAGAATTAAGTATTCCACAAAAATCAACATTTGAAAGACAGCTCGAAGCAGTCTTTCAGTAAGAAGTGGGGGGTCTTGAAAGAAAGAAATGCGCCTGTTATGTGTAAATCTGGTACCTTGAATGGCCAAGACGGTCCATGCCTTGGGTTACCACGATGGTTTTCTTCAAAATGTTACTTCTGGAAGCTATTTCTGGTTTATAATGATCTTACAAAGTATTAGTCTCTCAATTTCTATAAGAGACTAACTACATTTTACACATAAAATTTAATACATTTTTGTCAAACTTTCAACTAGTTCCAGATACATCCAGCATTCAAACTCATATTAAAGTTTCAATGGAAGAAAAACAGGCACCCTGTATTGGCACTTGGTACACACCCTGTACTTTACGTATATTTAATCACAACCTTTCAGGGATATGATCAGCTGACAAATATGTTTTAATTTTATGTATTCAAAGGCATAGCTTCATTTTATGGGTTCAGGATTTTATATGGTTTTGTTATAAAAGTATTTACCTGCAATTTTTTAGTGTTTAAAGCTTTGACCCATCACAAGTTATTTTGCTGTGAAAGGCAAAGTGGAAAATCAGGTGTGAAGTTTAATTGCATTAGCCAAATCCTTGGCACATGATGACATCTGAGCTTGTGTGCTCACCTGTATAATGAGGATGGCCTGTCACCCATAAGGATGGTGCAATGTGGGTAACACTTAGCTGGGCAAAGAGCTGCTCAACCTTTCAATGCAGTGATTTAATAAGTCAGGAACATGGTGGTATTCCTATTGTTCCCAGTTAACTGAGAGTTTACCATATACAAATGTATTGTCTAAATACAAAAAGCAATTACACTGAATTGGCCAGTCAATAGTGATCTCCTTTTCTTTAAGTTTTAAAACATAAGGTGGAAAAAACACTGACAACCAGATAATTCACTGCAGGAAGGGAGAGAGGTACAAGCTGCTCATGCCTCCCATCCTGCCAAACCTCACAGGAATCCTGAGGCTCTGTCTAGAACTTTCTGTCGCCATGGTGGACCTTCACAGGTTAAGCATTCCCTGCCTCCCCTCATATCCCCCCCTTGCCTCCTTTTACCTGGAGGCCGGGATCCTCCTTCTGCACCTCTCGGTGACTCAGGCTCAACCACTGGGCCTTCCTCTCGACGCGTCTGTGGTTGGGGCTGGAATCCAGCAGGCTGCTGGGTCTGCATGTTTTCCGAGACAGAAATAAGGAGTTGTGTTCCCTGTATGTCCGTTTACCCTCCAGATGGCACTCTCAGGGCACAAAGCAAAGGACTGTCCTCTGCAAAGCTCATAGTCCAGGGATATAAAACAAATTTTAAGGAGTATAATGTATACAGCAGCTCATGTGGTAACTACTAGGGAGACAAGAAAAAGTAGAATGAAACAAAGGAGAATCAGGAGTTACTGGGAAACGGGTGTGCGGGGCAGGCCACGCCAGTCAGCGGGGCAGAGGTGGCCTCAGTGAGAAGGTGACATGAAATCAATGACTTGAACGAGGTGGATGAATTCGCAAAGCTGCACAAGCCAGAAGTGGGGAAGAAAGAGAGCACAAGTCCCCAGGTAGGGACATTCAAGGAAGAACAAGGCGGCCAGTAGTGTGGCAGGCAGGTGGCGAGAGGGGCGACAGTGAGGGGAAGGGATGGGGCCACTGTGGGGAACTTGCCTTTGACTCTGAGCCCGGGAGCCCCTCCAGGGTGCCAGCTAGAGGAGCCACATGAACTACTCATCAGCTTTTGTGCGGGGAACAGACAGAATGAGACAAGGATGAGCAAGGAGGCCACTGCAGTGTCCAGCAGGGGCATGGGTGGTTTGGGCCAGAGGATGGGATAGAGGCGGTGAGAAACTGTCAGATACTGGATAGGTGTGGGGAAAGGCAACACCCAACAGTGTGCCCTGGTGGTTTCTGCGAAGGGATTGAGGTAAAGAGGAGTATAGGATGAACCCAAAGACTGCAGCCTGAGCAAGTGGAAGAATGAAAAAGTCCTTCGAATGAGGGCTTTGACATGACTGGGAGGGCAAACGGGGAGTGGGAGGTGTCCCTGGGCATCCGTGGGGTGTTGGGCAGTGCAGGAGGGGTCTGGCTGGAGATACAGACATGGGACCCTGCCCGCCTACTGGACAGCACTTAATTTAAAGCCTTGACACTGGACAACATCGCCAAGGCAGTGAGTATATGCAGGAGACATGAGGGCCGAGGGCGTAGCAAGAGGGCAAGGAGGAGAAGCCCGCAGAGGAAAGCAAGCAGGGTGGCCAGTGATGCAGGAGGTGGCCTAAACCCCAGAGGGAGTTTATCAAGGAGGAAAGAGGGCTCTACTATGGCAAGTGCAGGCGATAGGGCAGGTACCAAGATTGGTAAAGTAGAGGGAGATGCAGGGAAGTTTTCTTACTGAATGGGAGTAAACTTGATGGGATTGTGAGCAGATGACAATGATTTAAGAGACATTTCTCTTAAAGAGAAATTTTAAGAGACATTTTTAAGAGACATTTAAGAGACATTTTCTGACCTGGGAGACAGAAGGGAGAGTTGCTGGAGAGATGCCCTGGATAGAGGGTTGGCTAAAGGGCTCTGGGTTTAACTAGAGGTATTTGCTGTAGGTAGCAGTAGAGCCAGTGCCCTGGAGTCTCAGGTGAGGGTCCAGACCAGGGGTTTAGGTGCTCATGAGGGAGGAAACAAGGTGTGGAAACCATTGATGTTCTTGTCAGATGCTTTATCTGTCTCGGTGACTTGGGAGTTGATGTCAAAGGCTGAGATTAGGACCAGGAGGAGGGGTTGAGGTTTGAGGGCACAGGAGGAGGAGGAGGAGAGGGGAGCAGTCATCACAGCAGAATGAGTGCATTTGGGTGGTGTCACTCGACTGCTGGGCAGTACCGATGCCATTGGAGGTTGTCAAGCGAGACCCCCGTCCCGGCACCACTCCGGGTTCTGCTGCGTGAGTGCAGAGCGGATGTGCCGTAAGAGAAGACGGAACATAGAGCAAGGATGACAGGTTCTAAACAAGATAGGAAATTCTGTCCAACTCAGGCCGTGCAAGTACTTTAATGAAGGTGCTCCTTTTGAGGTCACTTCCAAAGAGAGGGGGACGTTAGCTGAAGCAAAAAAAGTTTAGAATCTCTTGCATCTACTCTGGGTTGAGAGTAAGTCTGTTGTACTTGTGAAAAACCCAAAAAGGAAGCCGTCAAGAGCACATCCAGGTAGACAAAGCCTCCCCACCCGTCATCTACAGACCCTGGCTTTTCTTATGAAACTTTACTGGTTCTCACTTAGCAAGAGAGAACTCTACACATATATTCCTTTCAGCACAGGGATGTATCTTTTGCATAAAGGGAACAAAGAATATTACCGGGCTCACTGCAGCTGCCCCAGGTGCTGCTTGTTGGCGGGTCTCCCGGCTGTGGGCTCTGCCCCGGGCGCGCGTCCTGGCCCTGCCGCTCATTGTGGTCCTGAAGGCAAGAGGCCCTAAAAGAACATGGTTATGTTAGACATTTCTGAAGTTGCCTGGTGTCTTGGTCAATTTAGTGTAAGTTACTCATCCTCAGATATTCTGCTAAAGGGGTTTACTTGGCTCATGATTCTGGCTGCTAGAAAGCCCAAGACTGGTCAGCCCCTCGGGTGAGAGCCTCCTGCTGCCTCCACTCGTGGCAGAAAGCAGCAGGGGAGGGGAAAGGTGCACGCAAGTCAGTCACATGGTGTGGAAGCACGAAGAGAGAAACTGAGGAAGCCAGACTATTTATTGACCCACCCAGGCAGGAACAAATCCAACTTACTCAGCCCCAAGGGGGACATCGTCCTATCACCAGGAATCTCCCTCCACCACCCAGACACCCCCACTAGGCCAGCCTCAGTCTCCCAACACCTTCATGTGGGGACGGACTTTCAACACGAGCTTGGGTGGGGACAAAACGCATCCAAACCACAGCGCTTGGTAACTTGTAAAACAATTACTTCAAGTAAAGCAGACTTACTATGATAACTACACACATCTTCCTATTGCACCAACAAGACTGACTGCCCCTCAGCTGGCAGAGAAATGAGCGGTAGTGAAAGACAGGGGCTCTGGCAGAGCCTTCCTAGAAACTGAAGATAAGGGTGCACCGTAAGTCTTTTCTACACTCCGACTCACAACACGCTCAGATTACTACACTTGTTTGTGTGAGGCAGGTGAGCACTGGGTTCTTCTCACCAACCAGACATTCCCATGGCACAGCAAGGGGCCAGGTGTCCCTTGGACCCTCACGGCCCCCACTCACACCCAAGCTGCTGCGTCTAGGGAGAGTCCTCTGCCCGCACGTCCTCTCTCTTGGGCCTTTGGGCCCCACTCCCACAGCTCACTTGCCTCCCCCCTCAGGAGCCAGGCTGGTCTGTGTGTGATGACGCACTGGTGCTCTGTGGCCCGCGGTCCCTTTCCACAAGTGCACAGCGTCGGAGCGCTGATCTTCGCGGAGTCTGAGGCGCCAAGTTCCTTTCCAAAAGGTAGAGCACCAAGGCCCGAGCTCAGCTCCTGGCCTCTCCCAGGACGTAGCCCTGTGCTCTGCAGCAGTCACGAAGAGGGCAGCGGAAGACGGAGAGAGGAAGGACCAGCCCCAAGTTGGCCCCAGCTTCAATTTCAATCCTGCTGGCCCAGCCTCTTATGGCACCGCCTCCATCTCGCCCAAATGAGGCCAAACTTGAGCTGCACCTGGCGGGTTCAGAGAGGCCCAGAAGGTTCAGTTAGATGAGAGTGGGGGCGGCTCTCCCTGCCTTCTCGCCTCACTATGTCTCACCCATTAACCATTGCAGGATATACCCGCCAGGTGACCTTACAAAACGATGCACACTTGGAGCCCCAGAATGTAGCCGTTACTACTTAATAGCTTTAACCAAATCCCTGATGTTGCCAATATTATTAATGCAGCTGCTACAACCGCCCTTAGATCTAAATCTAGATGCATCTGTAATCATCTCCTTGGCACAGATCCCTACAGGTGGATTCCCTGTGATTTGTAAGCTGTTAAGTATTTTGGATCATTTTTTGAAAAAACCTTATGTCTGTTAAATTCATTTTTTCATTGATTGCTTCCAGGTTTCTGTCACTTTTTGGCCTTGCCAGTTAAGTTTTTTCTTTTAAATCACCAGTTCTTTTAATATTTTTACGGTTGCCTTGTTTTGTATTCAAATCCTCAATGCACACGCTGAATACCCACTGAATTAAGAGAGAAGTATTTAATAGTTATCAGACACCTTTTCTTGACTAATCTTTATCTTACTGCTTTGAAACACCAACATTATCCTACAAAAAGTGAAATAAAGGAAAGTTGCTAAACAGATGAGACTGGGGGGGGGGGCTTACTTGGAAAAACCCGTAGGTATGGGTGCTGGTTGCTCTGCACAGTTTAAAATTTTCCACTGTTACAAAGAGACCCTGTTACAGCTTGTCAACAGGACATGGCTAACCGACAGCTGATCGCCAAGTTTCGCTTCTGCAAGCCCCTTGCTTGCACAGCGGCCAGTCTGTGAGGTATAAAAGAGGCATAGACGCTATGGTCAGGGCTGCTGTCCCTCCTTGCATGGAGTGGCGACAGTGCCTGCACAGGTAACCCCAAATAAATTTGGCTAATTAGACTTTGGTGTCCGAGTCCCCTTGATCCGCTGGTTTACAACAAAACCTTTGTGTGTCATCGGCTGTCATTGTAAACTCAGTTGTGCACTGTCTGTGGTGCACCAACAGCACATTGTTTCATTTACCATGTCTTGAAAATATTCTAAAGACTAGAAAAACCTGGACCTGCTAAGCACTTGAAAATTCCTGGCCGTTTTTTCAAATGAACTGATTGCATTTGACTCCAGAATATAATAAATTCTGCTATCCTGTTAATGTGGCCTTGAATTGATTTTAGACACTGGTTTAGATCCTCCAACTTGCAGAGTCCTTGGAGATTTTCCTAAGAAATCCTTGTGCCCATAAGTGATTCCAAGGAAGATGCCTGTAGTGTTCGGGTTACTGCTAAGAGTTAGTCATAGAAACCAGCCGTAACTGTCTGCTGGGCAATGGCCGTTCTCCTGTGTTTTCCAGTTTAAGAGTCTAGTTCATCTTGTGGGGGTAGACCAAGAGAGGATAAGGAGAGAGGTGAAAAAGAGGGCAGAGGAGAAAACTCTGAGGCAGTGGATTAGGTGAGACACTCAGTGTCCTGCCCAGAACCTGTGCGTAGCAGGTTCTCACTAAATGTTTCTGAACCTGCATTAATCACATGTGGAGTGCATCTTTCAGTGAGTGCCTACCTCCTCACGATACCTGGGACACTAGTAGGTCACCTTTAATGCCTGTGAGGAAAGTTGTACGTACAATTTTGCTGCCCACTGGTCTTACAGGTCATGTGATAGATTTATTCTTGGGCACCATACAGTCTATATACCTGTGTATTGTCGCTCTCTCACCAGTAGGAGGTGAGGGCCAGGAGGGAAGGGACTTGGCCTGTTGTGTCAGAGTTCCCTCTCCATTACATGCAGTGGTGCTTGGCAAAAAGCAAAGTATTCAATTAGTATGTGAAGAGAGAACCAATGGATGGATGGATGGTTAAATTTAATAATGAATCCAATAGCAAATCAGAGAGACAACCCCAAATGACACAGAGTTCTCAGTTCTGAAGGGAGAAAATGCAGAAAACTGCTGGTCTTCTTTGTGGGCAATGAGGAGAGGGGGGCAGTGAACGAGAAACTGGTGTTTGAGCCGGTGAAATGGGACACACGGCAAAACGCAGATCACTGCACGCGATTGGATATTTACAGATCAGATGCATGTCAGAAATATATCAGGTATGCACATATGTTTATTTATTCGTTTATACCTGCAATGAAAAAAAACATTCACACACCAAATAAACCTAATAAAAGCCAACTCATGGAAAAGCATGATGAAACTGAAGGTGAAAAATACATAAAAGTAATAAATAAAATGAGGAAGTGGTTCTTTAAGAAACCAATATAATAGCTAAACCACCATGCAGCCCAATTAAGGCAGAAAGGGGAAATGATAAAGTTGAAAAGAGAATGAAGAAATGGCTACAGAGAGGTGAAATGGGGACCATGATCAGAGAACCATTAGCACGCTTCTGCAAATTAATGAAGAAACCTGGGTAAAATGAATAGAATTCTACCAAAATAGGCTGCAGAGAGGCCTGCCTTTCCCGCCCCATGTGAAACCACACCTGGCAGTCTCTCCCCTTCCCTCCTTGATGTCCCCCCTCCTCACCAGGTGACATGTTAATAACACCTCATGACCAACTGAGAAGAAACTGAAAAATTCATGTAAGAACAAAAACTGATGTAAGAAAATACAGAAATGCTTAATATCATGTCTATTGATGAAACTGAATTTGTAATTAAACACTTTTTTTTTTTTTTTTAGACAAGACTCTGTTGCCTGGGCTAGAATGCTGTGGCATCAGCCTAGCTCACTGCAACTTCAAATTCCCAGACTCAAGCGATCCTCCTGCCTCAGCCCCCTGAGTAGCTGGGACCACAGGCACGTGCCACCATGCCCGGCTAATTTTTTCTATTTTTAGTAGAGATGGGGTTTCGCTCTTGCTCAGGCTGGTCTCGAACTCTGGACCTCAAGCAATCCTCCTGCCTTGGCCTCCCAGAGTGCTAGGATTACAGGCGTGAGCCACCGTGCCTGGCCTGAATTTGTAATGAGGCACTTTCTTACACACACACACACACATACACACATACACACACACCCTTGGTTTTACCTTGTGATTTTATTAAGTACTTATGAAAGAAATAATAAAAGTATTGCAAATATTATTTCAGAAAACAGGAGGGAACAGTTTTTGCATATTTTATGGAGCCAGTATTGCTATCATACCCAAACCAGACAGAGATATTACAAGAAAAGAAAACTATAGACAAGTTTCCTGTGAGAGGGACACCATGCAAGGCGGTCCATAAACATTCCTGACCACTTCTCCTAGAGGCCCATCAGGGCAGGACTAGAGTTCAAACACTGGTGTAGACCCTCCAAGTTGCGTAGTCCTCTAAGATTTTCCTAAATCTCTCTCTCTAACCACTCTTTAGAGCGGGACCTCAGAGCCCAGTTAGAGGGAATCACAGCATCTACACTTGTCCCCACATTGATGGTCCACTTGGCAGCCAGAGTAATCCCTTGAAATCTCAGTTACTTTATGTCACTTCCCTGCTTAAACCTTCTGGTAAGTCCCACTGTGCTTTCTCAAACACCTACCTATTCTGCTATGGACTGAATGTTAGTGTCATCCCCCCAAAAGTTATATTTTGAAACCCTAACCCCTAATGTGATAGGTATTTGTTGCTGGAGACTTTGGGAAGTGAATGGGGTTAGATTAAGTCATGAGGACAGAGCCCCCATGATGGGACTAGTGCCCTTGTGAAAAGAGAAAGAGACAGAAGATCTCCCTTTGTGCATGCACCGAAAGAAAGGCCATGCGAGAACATAACCAGGAAGAGGGCCCTCAGCAAGAAACTGACTCTACTGGCACCCTGATCTCAGACTACTGGCCTCCAGAACTGTGAGAAATATTAGCTGGTTTAAGCCACCCAGTCTGTAGTAATCTGTTATAGCAGCCTGAGCAGATGAAGACAATAATTAGTACCAGGAGTGGGATGATACTATAGCAAATACCTAAGATGTGGACGTGGCTTTGAAACTGAGTAATGGATAGAGATTGAAAGATTTTTGAGGTTCATGCTAGAAAAAGTGAAGAAGATAGTTTGAAAGGCAATTCTGATGGGAGCTCATAGAGAGTTGAAGAGAAAGCTTCCAGCTTCTTAGAGAATACATAAATAAGCTTGTATAGAATGTTAGTAGAAATATGGACAGTAAAGGCCATTCTGATAAGGCCTAAGACAGAAATAAGGAACATGTTATTCATCAATGGAAAAAAGGCAATCCTTGTTATAAAGTGGCAAAAAATTTGGCAAAATTGTGTTTCTATTTTAGTGTTTTGTGGAAGGTAGAAATTGCAAGTAATAATATTGGATATTTAGCTGAGCAGATTTCTAAGCAAAGGATCAAATGAGCAACTTGGTTCCTCCTGACTGCTTACAGTAAAATGCGGGAAGAGAGACAGGAATTGCTAAGCAAAACAAAACCAGAACATAAAGATTTAGAAAATTCTCACCCTATCCACATAAAAATATTGAGAAAGCATGCTTGGAAGAGAACACTGAAGGTGGGGCTGAGTGACCATTTGGTAAGGAGGTTAGTGTGGATGTGAAACGTGGCCCTCGTCAGAATTCTCAACAGAAGCCAAGAATAGAGATGGGATTATATTAAAGCACTGACAGCTGGGATTAAAGGAAACAGAAACAGGGTGACATGAGGGAAAACAATCAGACTTCTTAAGATTCTATGGGACTAGATTACAGAGCTATTTGGCTGCACACATGGGCTATTCTTCAAAGTAAGGGAGAGATGACCCAGAAGGTGATTCAGAGATTATCAGAGCTGCCAATCCCACCAAAGACCCAGAGTGCATGGGACCAAGGGACAGCACTGTCTCCACCTCAATTTGAAAGGACAAGACTGCCTGAAACTGCATGGACAGAGCCAGTGCCTTCCTTTGAACATGGCGGTAGGGACTGCCCGGAGCCACAGGTGTGTGATCCCCACCTAGCAGAGCAGCAGAGGTGCCGCCCCTACCCGTCTGGGTCCTGAGGTGAGACTGCCACCCCAGTGTGTCCTGAGAGCAGGGTATTGGGCCAAAGAGGATTATTCCAAGGCCTTAAAGTCTAATGGATTTCTTGATAGTTGTGGACTTGGTTGGGACCTGTCACTGATTTCTTCCTTCTGATTTTTCCCTTTTGAAATAGCAATGTCTGCTTTGTGCCTGTCCCACCTTTGTATTCTGGAAGCATATCTGGTATCACAAGTTCAAATATGGAATGGAATTTTGTCTCAGGATGAATTGTACCTTGATTCCCAGTCGTATTTGATTTAGCTGACATTTAGGTGAGACTCTGGACTTCAGACTTTAGAGATGATGCTGGTATGAGTTGGCTTTTGAGGCCATTGGGATACAATGAATATATTTTGCATGTGAAAAGAACATGAATTTCTGGGAACAAGGAGCTGAATGCTATGGATTGGATGTTTGTGTTTCTCAAAAATTTATATGTTGAAACCCTAATCCCCTATGTGGTGGTATTTGTTGGTGGAATCTCTGGGAAGTAATTAGGGTTAGATTAAGTTATGAGGGTATAACCCCCATGATGGGATGATGGTATTGATGCCCTTATAGAAAGAGGAAAAGACCAGATATCTCTCTCTCTGTCTCTCCCCCCCCCCATGCACCAAGGAAAAGTCACATGGGGACAAAACCAGGAAAAGAGGACCCTCACCAAGAACCTGACCATGCTGGAATTCTGATCTCAGCCTTCCAGCCTCCAGACCTACAGGAAATATTAATGTTTGATGGTTTAAGCCATCCAGCCTGTGATACTCTGTTATAGCAGCCCACACAGACTAGGACATGTGCCCTACAAGGCTAGACGTCAACTGGTCCTTGCTGACCTCTCTGACCTTATTTCCTACCTCTCCTTCTCTTGTTCAGTATATCCCAGCCATAGTAACCACTGTTTCTATAACTTGCCAAGAACTTTCCTACCTCAGGGCCTTTGCAGTTGCTGTTCCCTCTTCTTAGAACACTCTTCCTGCATATTGACATGTGGCCAGTTCCTTCTTGTCCCTCTAGTCTCAGGTCTAACCTCACCCTGATGGAAACCCCACCCTGTTGTCACTTACAATCATGGCACCTAGCTTACATGCTTCCTAGCATTGATCACAATCTGGTATTTTGATCCCTTGTTTATTGTCTGTCTCCCTCTGGCTGAAATGTGAACTCCATGAGAAAAATAACTTCATAGAACTTTTCCTGAACATATATTCCACACCACGCACAATGTGGGCACTCAAAGATTTGTTGTATGGATGAAAAGACTCAATGGATGAATGAAATCCACCTGCAATAAATCAGAAAAAAACTCAGATTTGTTTAAATGAAAACTAAGTAGAGCAAAGCAGAGATTAGAAGTGATAACCATTCCGCGGAATAAGGTAAGAATTTTTTTTTGACTAAATTTTATTTAAAATCTTTTACAATTTTTAATTATTATGAATACATAATAGTTGTACATATTTTGGTGGTCCACATGATGTTTTGATACAGGCAAACAATGTGTGATGACCAAATCAAGTTGTCCGTCACCTCAAGCGTCTATCATTTCTTTGTTGTAGGAACATTTTAATTCTACTATTTTAGTTTCTTTATTTATACCATAAATTATTTTTAACTATCGTTGTCCTGTTGTGCCACCCAATACTAGATCATATTCATTCTATCTAAATCTAACTGTATGTTTGTATCTCCTCTTTATGACCCCTTTCCCATTACCCATGGTAAAAGCATCATTGTAATCTTTATCTGCATGAGTTCAATTTTTTTTCAGCTCCCACATATGAGTGATAACATGGTGTTTGTCTGTCAGCTTCTGACTTATTTTACATAACATAATACCCTTCAGTTCCATCCATCTTGCAAATGATAAGGTTTCAGCCTTTTTTGTGGCTGAATATTTCATTGTATATGTGTACCACTTTCCATTTATCCATTCATCCACTGCTGGACACCTAGATGGATTCAGTGTCTCAGCCGTTGGGAATAGTGCTGCCATAAACATGGGAGTGTAGATATCTTTTCAACGTACTCATTTCCTTTCTTTTGCATTGCTGGATCAAATGGTAGTTCTATTTTTAGGTTTTTTGTTTGTTTGTTTGTTTGTTTGTTTTAGGAACCTCCATACTGTTCTGCATAGAGGCTGTACTAATTGCATGGTTTATGAAAAAGAGACGCAGAGGTGAATGTGCCCAAGCTCATGGGCTCCTAAGTAGAAGAGCTGAGATGGGAACCCAGGCATGAAGCCCCAGTTCTGAAGCTCTGAACAACTGACCTGCCCTCATCACTCTTCTGTGGGATTATTGGTCACTGTACAAGGGCATTTTGTTATCTTTATATATGCCTGGAAATATCAGGGCCTATAGAGTTCTGCACTCTATCCACAGTGTAAGTTAGTGCCAGTGGCCATGTAAACCTGGGTAGGCATTAGCACATTCAACACAGGTTTTGCCATAGCCATTATGTGAAAAGCACATAGAAAGCCCAGATGCTTTTGGGCTTTTCACAGATTCTGAGAGTTGAGACACATTTGGGACAACTGGCAAAACTCTGTCAGTGCAGGGTCATTCCTCGGCACCTGTCCCAAGGCTGAAAAAATTTAAAGAAATTTTAAGTCACTCTTATAAATAAAGTCTCATGCCCAAAAGTTGAAAATAGGGCAGTTCCCTCAAAATGTTTGAGAATTGCTAAGAATGAAAGATTCTTAGCAATTTCAGAATTTCAAAGTGTTGTGAATGGTGGCTTGTGACCCATGTTCCTGTGAAAGTTACGTGGTGGTGTCCTGTTAACTTTATCTATGTCAAGGGCCTACAAGGAAAGCATAGGCTTGTCTTATGTGTTTTGGAATCTTTTTGAATGAGCTAATGAAGCATTGTGTTTCCAACATTTAATGTCATTCTCATTTAAAAAATTTATAACGATGACAGTAGGCAAGATGACAGAGTAAGGAATTTCTTCCTTCCTGTTTGCAGGATGCTCTTCTTAACATCACTCCAGCAATGACCCTTTGCCTTGGTGCCATTAGTTCTAATGTCCAGCCTTTGTTTTTTAAGACGGTGTCTCCATGGCCCAGGCTGGAGTGCAAGCAATCGTAGCTCAGTGTAGCCTTGAACTCCTGGGCTCAAGTGATCGTCTGGCCTCAGCTTCCTGAGTACCTGGGACTACAGGCATGTGCTGCCATGCCTGGCCAATTTTTTTTTTTTTCATTTTTTTAGAGAGAAGTTCTCACTCTAATGCCCAGGCTGGTCTTGAACTCCTGGCTGCAAGTGATCTTAATGCTTCACCCTCCCAGGTTGCTGAGATTAGAGGCGTGAGCCACTGTGCTGGGCTATTATTTTGTAATTTAATTTTTTGTTTTGCCTAAAGAGATGGGATCTCACTCTTTTGCCCAGGCTGGTGTGGAACTCCTGCGCTCAAAGAATCCTCCCATCTCAGCCTCCTGAGTAGCTGGTATTTCTTTTTTAAAAAATATTTTAAAAGTTGAGATATGATTCACATGTAAAATTTACTCCTTTAAAAGTGGGCAATTCAATAATTTTAATTACATTCATAAAGTTGCTCAACCATCACCACTATCTAACTGCAGAACAGCCTGATTTGATCATCCTCCAGCTTTGTACCGCTCTCCCAGGATAGCCACATCAATCCCTCTCTGGCTACCAGCACTAGCTGAGCAGCAAGGGCACTCAGAGGTGCGAGCCTCAGAAGTGAACACAATATGCCCCAACATGCCTTTTTGAAAGTCCAGCAGCAACTGGATGGCACCGTTCTGAAGGTCTGAGTTTCAGTTTTGCAAAGCTCTCCTCTGAGTACGTGAGCTACTAGCACGAACTAGGCACTACAGGTCCCTCAGCTGCCTAATCCTAGCTCTGTGGGGCCACTCTTCTGAACTTTGAGAACCTTAATCTTTTCCGTTGTTTTCCCTGCCCTAGGCTGGTAGCTGCTATCTTCAGCTGTTACCCTGTGTTGGCTCAGTGTTTGCTTCTACCATTAAAACACCCATTTTAACCAATTCCCTATCAAATTCTCTCTGTTGTAATACTTGAGTAATCTCTCTTTTACCATCTAGACCCTGATTGATGTATACATACCTGTTCATACACCAATTAAAATTTATTTCATTATCATAACGTCATATATAGTCATGTAAGTGGAATTGCTAGATTATAAGTCCTGTAAAGTTTGACAAAATGAGCCTCCTTGCCAAGACCATACACACTGGGGAAAGAACACCCTCTTTAATAAGTTGTGCTGGAAAAACTGGATATCCTAGTACAGAAAAATGAAACTAGACTTCTACTTATCACCATATACAAAAATCAACTCAATATGGATTAAAGACTTAAACATAAGGCCTGAAACTGTAAGACTACTAGAAGAAACACAGGGGAAATGCTTCAGGACATTGGTCTAGGAGAAAGATTTTATGGCTAAGACTACAAAAGCACAGGCAACAAAAATAGAAAGAGATCAATTGTACTGCAATAAACCGAAAAGCTTTGTACGCAGCAAAGAAAACAATCTACAACTTGTTGAATGGGTGAAAACATTGGAAACTATTCATCTGACAAGAGACTAATAACCAGAATATTTAGGGAACTCAGACAACTGAACAGGAAAAAAAATCTTATTAAAGAGTGGGCAAAGGATCTGAAAATACATTTCTCAGAAGAAGACCTACAAATGTACAATAGGTAGATGAGAAAATGCTCAACGTCACTAATTACCAGGAAAATGCAAATCAAAACCACAGTGAGATATCCTCTCACCAGAGTTACACTGCTATTATCAAAAAGACCAAAAAAAAAAAAAAAAAAAAAAAACGCTGGCAAGGATGTGGAGAAAAGAGAAATCATACATTGTTGGTGAGAATGTAAATCAATACAGCCACTATGGAAAACAGTGCAGCAGTTTCCCAAAAAGCTAAAAATGTAACTACCATATGAAACAGCAATTCCACTGCTGGGAATTTATCCAAATTTCTCAAAGGAAAAGACATCAGTATATCACAGGTATACCTGCATCTCCATGTTCATATTGCAGCATTATTCACAATAGCCGAGATAGGAAATCAACCTAAATGTTCACCAACAGATGAATAAAGAAAATATTCACACAATGGAATACCACTCAGCCATAATAAAGTTCTGTCATCTCAGGCCACATGGATGGGCTTTGAGGACATTATGTTAAGTAAAGTAAGTCAGGCACAGAAAGATAAATACTGCATATTCTCCCTCATATGTGGGAGCTAAAAGACAAATAGAGCTCATGGAAGTAGAGAACAGAATTATAGGTAATAGATGCCGGGAAGGGTAGGGGCAGGGGAGGATGGAGAGAGGTTAGTTAACAGATACAAAATTACAGCTAGCTGGGAGGAATGAGTTCTGGTGTCTGCAGCACTGTAGGGTGAATATGGCTAACTATATTGTGTATTTTCAAAAAACTGGAATAGAGGATTGTGAGTGTTCACAACACAAAGAAATGATAAATGTTTGAGGTAAGGGATATGCTAATTACCCTGATTAGATCACTACACATTTTACATACATATCAAAATATCAGTCTGTATCCCATAAATATGTATGCTGATTATGTATCAGCTGAAAATAAAGAAGAAAACTGTAAAAAAAAAAAAAAAAGAAAGGAAAAGGGAACAAATGAGCCTCTAGAGAAGACAAATGTCCACTCATATTGTGAATTAAAGTCACAATAAAAATGAGTAGGTGTGATGGCTAATTTTATGTGCAAACTTGACTGGGCCAGAGGGGCCCAGGTTGAACATTGTTTCTGGGTATGTCTGTGAGGGTGTTTCCAGACAAGGTTAGCATTTGAATCAGTGGGCTCATAAAGTAGACTGCCCTCCCCAGCGTGGATGGGTGTCATTCAGTCCATTGAGGGCCTAGACAGAACGCAAGGCAGAGGAAGGAGTTATCCACCCACGCTTTCTGCCTCGCTGTTGAGCTGGGACATCTCATCTCATCTCCTCTTGCCCTCAGATTGTAATTCACACCATTGGCTCCCCTGGTTCTCAGGCCTTTTGACTCAGACTGGATCATACCACTGGATTTCCTCCGTTTCCAGCTTGCAGATGGTAGATTGTGGGACTTTTCAGCCTCCATACTCTTGTGAACCAATCCCTTATAATAAATCAACCTCTCTTTCTCTCTCTCTCCTCCTCTCCCCCCACACACATTGGTTCTGTTTCTCTAGAGAACCCTGACTAATACAGTGGGAATAAACATTTTCCCAAGCCCATACTATAGGTCTATATTATCCTTTTCTTAATGTTTTCAAATCCTAAATTTAAAAATATTTAATTTATTTATAATTCCCACAGTTATAAACAACTTGTATGTCCCTGGACTGGGGAATGGATGAGCAATCTGTGGTAAACCCATACCATGGAACAGGACTCACCAATAAAAACAAACAGGGGTATTGATACACAAAACAACCTGGAAGAATTTCAACTGCATTGTGTTAAGTGAAAGATACCAGAGTCAAAGACTACATACCGCATGATGCCATACATATCATTACCAAAAGCTCCGCACTTGTCCTCAATGCCACATCAGAAGAATGAGAACAAGTGGTTTGAGGATAAGGAAAGAGGAGTTTATTACTTTGCTGGCAAAGGAAGAAAATGGTAGAATATCATTTCAAAAATCAAATTCCTCTACATAAGCAGAAATAGAGAGCTTTTAAAGGGAGTGCCCTCAGTTCTAGGCTCTGGTTGTTGATGATTCTAATTACGCCATCTCCGCCCAAGACAAAGCCTGTGATCTCTGCCTACCTGGGAGGCCGACCCAGGCCTCTGCCGGCCAGGCCCTGGACCTGGGATGGAGCCACAGTTCAGCTGAGCCATCTCCTGTAATACAGAGAACAAAAGACATTCCCGTGCCCCTCCTGACTACCTGCTGGAGGCAGGATTGCAAAAAGAGTGGGGGAAGTTTTAAAGAGCCAGAAAACATATTTTGTAATTTTTTCTTTTCCAGGACTTTCCCTCTGTTACTTATTTCCCCCATCTCAATTTGGTGGCAAGATCTAGTGCTGTTAGCTTTTGAGTAAGCAGGGAAGATCCGAAGGCTGTTTAAGAGGTAGTAGAGTGGACAGGATTTGGTGATTTGTCTTGTTAGAGCCAATAGTAAATATCTTATGACAATGTGTCCTCTAATATCATGGGATATAGCATATCTGTGTGGCATTTTACCATACATGGGAATCAGAATAAACTGTTCTTACAAAATATTTTAGAGAAAATTGGTAGCTACGTTTCTGCTTTTGTAATGTCTTGGAGGAGAAAGTATAAGATAAAAAGCACAATTTTTCTTTGAAAGCTGGAAAAACTGCATTAATAATCATCATCCTGAATTACTTTTTCATTGACGACACTTTGTGTTTTCCTCAATTATTGTTCTTAGGTCTATTTTTTTTCTTACTGATTTCTTTAAAACATTAAATTTTGTTTCTAATTTTTAAAAAAATTACTTCTCAGGCTTTAAAAAAGCTGTAAAATAATATAAAGAATCTGTATATACCTTTGATTTAGCTTCTGTGAATATTAACACCTTAACTGCAGCACAGTGATCAAAATGAGGCAATCAACGTTAATACTATATTAACTAATCTACAGATTTGATTCAGATTCTGTCAATCATCCCACTAATATGGGCTCCAGTCCACAATCACACATACTACATTTAGTGCCATGTGTCCTTATCTCCACTCTGGCAGAGTTCCTCAATCTTGGTCTTTCAGAACTTGAGACTTTAGAGGATGACCTGGTCCGTATTTTATACAGGGATACATCATTTCATTGCACTTTTCTTTATTGTGCTTTGCAGGTATTGTGTTTTTGACACATTAAGGTTTGTAGCAACCCTATGCCAATCAAATCTGTCAGCACCATTTTTCCAACAGCAGGTGCTCATTTGGGGTCTCTGCATCACATTTTGGTAATTCTTGCAACATTTTAACATTTTTCATTATATCTATTACGGTGATCTGTGAGCAGTGCTCTTTGATGTTACTATTGTAACTGGAGTGCCGTGAACCATGCCCATATAAGATGGCAAACAATAAATGCTGCTTGTGATCTGACTGCTCCACCAAAGGGCCATTCTCCCATCTCTCTCCCTTCCCTTGGGCCTGTCTATTCCCTGAGACACAACGATGATGAAATTAGGCCAAGAAATAATCCTACAATGGCCTCTAAGTGTTCCAGTGAGAGGAGGAGTCTCGTGTCTGTCACCTTAAATCAAAAGCCAGAAATGATTAGGCTTAGTGAGGAGGTGAGGAAGACGTGGTGACAGCTGAGACAGGCCAAATGGTAAATGGCTTTGTGAACACAAAGGAAAAGTTCTTGAAGGAAATTTAAAATGTTACTCCGGTGAATAAAGGAATGGTAAGAAAGTGAAACAGCCTTATTGCTGATAAGGAGAAAGTTTTAGCGGTCTAGATAGAAGAGGAAACAAGCGACAACATTCCCTTAATCCAAAACCTAATCCCGAGAAAAGCCCTAACTCTCTCGATCCTATGAAGGCTGAGCGAGGTAAAGAAGCCACAGAAGAAAAGTTGGAAGCAGCTGAAGCCAGCAGAGGTTGGTGCATGAGGTTTAGGGAAAGAAGCTGTCTCCATAACAGAAAAGTGCAAAGTGAAGTAGAAAGCGCTGATGTAGCAAGTTATCCAGAAGATCTAACTCGGATAACTGAAGAAGGTGGCTACATAAATAGATTTTCAATGTGGATGAAACAGCCATCTATTATAAGATGCTATCTTGGACTTTTACAGCTACGAAGGAGAAGTCAGTGCCTCCTGTCAAAGCTTCAAAGGACAGGCTGACTATCTTGTTAGGGGTAATGCAGCAGGTGACTTTAAGTTGAAGCCGGTGCTCATTTACCATTCTGAGTATTCTTAAGGGCCTTTAAGAGTTATGCTGAATCTACTCTACCTGTGCTCTGTCAATGGCACTCCAAAGTCTGGAGGATAGCACATCTTTTTACAAGATGGTTTGCTAAACATTTCAAGCCCACTGTTGAAAACTACTTCTCAGAAAAAAAGATTCCTTTGAAAATATTACTGCTCATTGATAATATACTAGGTTACCCAAGGGCTCTGAGGGAGATGTACAAGGAGATTCCTGTTGCTTTCATGCCTGATATCACAAAATCCATTCTGCAGACCATAGGTTAAGGAGTCATTTTGACTTTCAAGTCTTTTTATTTAAGAACTACGTTTTATGAGGCTATAGCTGCCAGAGATAGTGATTACTCTGAGGGATCTGAGCAAAGTAAATTGAAACCTCTGGAAAGTACTCACCATTCTAGATGCTATTAAGAACATCTGTGGTTCGTGAGAGGGGGTCAAAATATCATCATTACCAGGAGTTTGGAAGTAGTTGACTCCAAACCTCCTGGATGACTTTGAGGGGTTTAGCTCTTCAGTGTAGGAGGTAAAGGCAGATGTGGTAGAAATAGCAAGAGATCAGAATTAGAAGTGGAACCTGAAGCTGGGACTTAATTGCTGCAATCTCTTGATGAAACTTCAATGGATGAGAAGTTGCATCTTATGTATGAGCAAAGGCGATGGTTTCTTGAGATGGAATCTACTCCTGGTGAAGATGCCCTGAATGTTGTTAAAATGAGAACAAAGGATTTGGAATATTCTGTAAACTTAGTTGATAAAGCAGTGGCAGGGTTTGAGAGAATTGACTCCAATTTTGAAAGAAGTTCCATTGTGGGTAAAATGCTATTACACAGAATCGTATTCTACAGAGAAATCTATCATGAAAGACAAGACTTACTCAAAGTGGCAAACTTCACTGTTGCCTTATTTTAAGAAACTGCCACAGCTGCCCCTATTTTCAGGAGCCAGCACCCTGCTCAGTCAGCAGCCATCAACACTGTGGCTCAAAGTTTACAAAGCACAAAGTTTACAACTTGTTGAAAGCTGAACTGGCCATTAGCATTTTTTAGCAAAAAAGTATTTGTAATTGAAGTATGCACGTGCTTTTAGATATAATGCTATTGCACACTTAATAGACTACAGCATAGTAGCATAAATGTAACTTTTATATGCACTGGGAAACCAAAAATTTTGTGTTAATCACTTTATTGTGATATTCACTTTATTGTGGTGGTCTGAAACCCAATCTACAATGTCTCTGAGATATGCCTGTTATTATTTTAAATGCATTATTCTCTTAAATTATGTAGAAAACAAAATATGGAGATACTAACTAAAGTTACAATAGTACCAGTGAATTGTTTTTTAAAAATGTATTAGCCTCAAATCACATAGAAAACAGAGTGCCGTTATGTCACTATGCAACAATACTAGTTTTTACAGTGGCCCATGAATTTACCTTTATTGAGATCTTTATTTCTTCATATAGCCTGTCAGTGTCCTTTCATGTCACTGAGTTACTCTCAGTGTTCTTTCATTTCACCCTGCAGGACTCCCTTAAGCATTTCTTGCAAGGTAGGTCTAGAGGCAACAAATTCCCTTAGCTTTTGTTTATGTGGCTATGTCAAAAATTTCCCCTCACTTTTCAAGTACAGTTTTGTCAAATGTAGGATTCTTGGTTGACAGCTTTTTTCCTTTTAACACTGAATATGTTGGCCTGTTGCCTTCTAGACTTCAATGTTTCCACTGAGAACTCTGCTGATGATCTTACTGAGCATCTCTTGGCATGTGATAGGTCAGTTCTCTGTTGATGCTTTAAAGATTCTTTTTCTTTGACTTTTGAAAGTTCAATTACAGTGGGTCTCAGTGTTGGTCTCTTTGAGTTCATCTTACTTGGAATTTGTGGAGCTTCTTAGACATTTATATTCATGTCTTTCATCAAAATGGGAATTTATTTCTTCAAATATTCTCTCTGCCTCTTTCTCTCTCTCTTCCTCTGTGGTTCCCACAATGCATATGTTGGTTCACTTCCATATGGCCCTTAGGCTCTGTTCACTTCTCTTCAATCTTTTCTTTTCCTGTTTCTCATTTCCATTGTCCTTTACGTTTCCTGATTAGTTCTTTTTCCTGCTGAAATCTGCCTTTGAATGAATGAATTTTTCTTATCAGTTATTGTACTATTGAGCTTCAGAATTTAGTTTTTGTTTCTTTTTAGGCTTTATCTCTCTTTCTTAATATTTCCATATTGTTCTTACATTATTTTCTTGACTTTCTGTATGTCTTTCTTTAGTTCTTTGAGCATCTTTTACACAGTTGTTTTAAAGTCTTTGTGTAGTAGATTTGCCATCAAAGTCCTTTTCAGGAACAGTTTCTGTTGACTTATTTTTTTCCTTTGAATAGGCCATGCCTTCCTGATATTTTTGTTTGTATGCCTTGCATTTTGTTGTTGTTGTTTGTTTGCAACTGGACATTTGAATATAATAATGTGATAACTCTAGAAATCAGATTCTCCCCTTTCCCCAGGTTTTACTGTTTTCTGCTGTTGTTTTGTGTATAACTTTTTCTTGCATGCTGTCTCTACAGCAAAGATCAGCCTGAAGTGTAAAGACAGTGTGGATGACTTTGAGGGGTTTAGCTCTTCAGTGTAGGAGGTAAAGGCAGATGTGGTGGACCTTCAGCCTTCTGAGGTCTTTTCTGAACCTGTGCCTTTCACTGGGCATGCACGGCCACTTTTTAATTTTTCCCATTTATGCAATAGCTATTGAATGTCCTCGTCTTTATTGTCTGGCTCCCAAAAGGGAGAAAAGAGAAAAACGAAGAGGAGTGGGGGAAGACCAGCAGCCCTTTAAATCCCCTGGAATTTATTTCAGCTGAGGGTCAGGCGCTTACAACAATGGGAGGAGGCACAACAACAATGGCTGCACTTTTATGATCAGAGCAAATACTGCTAATATTAGGAAGACAGAGTCCTTTTTGTCTGCTCTGGCTTCTGCAAACTGCATGAAAGCTGCTCTAGGACCATGTGCATGACTGCCTGCCACAGGGCTGGGCAATGCGGAATGAGTAGTTGCTAAGAGCTGAAATGGGCCGGGCACGGTGGCTCACGCCTGTAATCCTAGCACTCTGGGAGGCCGAGGCGGGCGGATCGCTCAAGGTCAGGAGTTCGAGACCAGCGTTGAGCAAGAGTGAGACCTCATCTCTACTATAAATAGAAAGAAATTAATTGGCCAACTAAAAATATATATACAAAAAATTAGCCAGGCATAGTGGCGCATGCCTGTAGTCCCAGCTACTTGGGAGGCTGAGGCAGAAGGATCATTTGAGCCCAGGAGTTTGAGGTTGCTGTGAGCTAGGCTGAAGCCACGGCACTCACTCTAGCCCGGGCAACAGAGTGAGACTCTGTCTCAAAAAAAAAAAAAAAA
>CAUYRT010089614.1:0-23564 GCA_963574885.1 Lepilemur ruficaudatus
GTGAGAGGATGGATTTGAGCAGTGACTGCTCAATCCTTTTGGATTCTTGGGAAGTCAGAAAAACTACTCTTCCATTTAGGCACAGAAAAATTGTGCCCTATTTGTATTCTCTGTAAGAAGAAAATACAGCCTTGTCCCACTGTGTAAGCTAATCATAGATTTTTTTATGAAACCATGTTAAATCGTTTTTTTTTTAAATTTTGTTTTGTTTGCTGACTGCGACAGAGACTTTTGTCCCAGAGGAGTGAAAAAGACACTGGACTCAAAGAGTGCGGGTGCTTATCTTGGTCATTGGGTTTATAAGCCGGGTATCAGGTATCAGACAGAACACAAGAAGAGAGGCTAAAAGGATCTTCTTATAAAACTCCTTAAAGGAAATGAATCATCATCTCTATGGCAGAATACACAACATTGCCCTGGTTTCCGCCTTTCACATTTGCTTGCACAGACTTTTATGACTCTTAATTCCGTTACCCTGCTTAAGCGCTGACTGCATTCCTCTGACTTCATATTCATTCGGAGGTGTGAATCTAGGATTCTTACAGTTGTGTGATTTGGGCAACTCACATAATCTCTAGGAGATTTAGTTTTGGTCATCTGAGAAATACAATTACAGCGCCATATAAGGCTGATGTAAGAATTAAATATGCTAAGGTAAATGAAGTGACACAAACCATAAAAGAAAAAAATAATAAATTGGATTTTATCAAAATTAGAAATTTCGCTCTTTGAAGGACATCAAGAAAATGAAAAGACAAGACACAGAATGATAAAAAATAATGGAAATATGATACATTCTGACATTACAGCTGTTTTCAGAATACACGAAGTGCTCTTACAATTCAATAATAATAAAATCTAATAAAAATTGGCAAAAGATTTGAACAAATACTTCACAGAGGAAAATACACTAGTTGCCAACAATTGCCTGAAAGATGATCAGCATCATTAGTCATCAAGGAATTGCATGTTAAAACCACATGAGATATTACTTTACACCCACTTGCATATCTATAATCAAAAAGACAGAGAATAAAAAGTGTTGACGAGAACATGGAACAATGGAAACTTTTATATACTGTTTACGGGAATATAAAACTATACAACTACTTTGGAAAAAATGTGTCAGTTTCCTAGGAAGTTAAATATTAATGTAAGTTTAATATCAGCCTCAGCCATTCCATCTCTAGGCATCTATACCAAGAGAAATGAAAACACGTAAGGACACATATGTGAATGTGCACCGAAGCTTTATTCAGAATAGCCAAATAGTGAAAACAATCCAAATGTCTATTAATGGGTGCATCATAGACAGACAAAATACGGTATGTCCATAAAATAAACGGAATACTACTCATCTGTAAAATTGAACAATCTACTGATACACATAACAAAAGGGGTGAGCTCAAAATACAAAAGAGCACATAGCATATTATCCCACTTCCATAAAATTCTGAAAATTGCAAGCTAATCTACAGTGAGAAAAAGCAGATGGATGGTTGTCTAGAAGAGAAGTGGAGGATGGCACGGACTGCAAAGGGGTATGAGGATCCTTCTGGGGATGATGCAAATAGTCTGCTTTGATCAAGGAGGTGGTTTCACAGGTGATACAGCTGTCAAACTCACTGAATGGTACACTAAAGATGTATACAATTCATTACAAGTGAATCATACCTCAGCGAAGTTGACTTAAAATTACAAAACAAGTGAAATGCTGAGATTCCAGCTTAGCTCAAATTTTGAAATTATCAGTTGAATATTATTTTTGTTATTAGTTTTGCTGTAGTAATTATTATTATCACTGCACGCTGGCATCTGACTCTGCCCCATCTGCACGTGTGGCTTCTCTCAGTGGTGCTCTGTGAGTACGATGCTATCAGGCCAAAGGCAGCCCTTTCTGAATCACTTCGTAAAATCCTTCCTTCCTGAGAAGGCAAGTGAAAGAATCAAATGAAATATTATATGTGGAGGTAAACTATAAATGTTAGGTTTGTAGTTTTATTATTGCTTGTTTACTCAGTGATGGCCCCTGAGAAAGCCAGGACTGTGCCTGATGAAGGGGAAAAAAAGCAGACCCCAAACCTCCAAATCTCAAGCATTGCTCAGCCCTTCTAATGGTTCCCTCTGCCAGTGGCATCTTGGCATTGGCAGATCAGATGGACGTTGAGTCCACATGGATTAAAAGTTTGGGTCCACCACTCACCAGTTGTGAGACCTTCAACAGGGTACTTAACAGTTTTTAGGTTCAGTTTCTCATCTATAAAATGAGCAGAATAGTAATTTCTGATATGGCGGTTATGGAGTCTATATATGTGTATATCCCACACTGTACCTTGAATCTCACCATCTCACAGCAGACAGCAGTTGTTCTTATATTCTGCCTGATGGTCAGGTATGACGTGGGTCTGTTTAGCCACAATGAGGAGCCAACCCTTGAGCTATGGATCCGCTTATAATGAGGGGACACATCATTGAGATCTTCTCTTTGCATCTGTAATTTTTCACTCTCTGCTTGAGACATTGTATGCTAAGTGTGAGGATGGGACAGGGTCAGACTTTACATTTTCCATTCACTCTTCTCTACTGCAGGTAATTTCCTCTGTCCATGTGCTGTTAATGATGTGATCCTCAGTGCTGGCGGCCAATCACGTGACCTAATCATGGCACCGAATCACGCTCAATTCATCTCTCTCCACAGCTCCAGATGGCATCTGAACACTCATTGGTAATAAACAGGGAGAGATCTTTAAAAAAATTTCTCTAATCAACTTGGATAAAATTACCTCAAAAATAATAATAATTCTGAATCCTCTCCATAACCCATGTGAAAAACCCAAAGATCACGAAGAAAAGAGATGCTAATTAGCTATTTTCACTTTACCTAAAAAGAACAGGACCAAAGGCATTCAGTCAGGAAACTGAAATCACATCTTTAAAAGCAAGTTTGATGAAGGAAAAAGTGAGGCAAGCATTCAAGGGCTTGCTGCAAGGAAGCAAACACTCAGGCAAACGTTAATGTGGAAAATGGGCCAAGGCAAATGATTCAAAATCACCCTAAATTTTGGAAAATACAAGGAGAGGATATTTGGTTCCTGTCTGTGAAGACCTCAAAGTGTCAATTGTGGAATGCCCTAGGATACAGATAAGAATTTTATAAAGTCAAAGGCTGTCGTGAGGCTGTTACGTTGTTTTTAATAAGAATTTAACTCACCCTCCATCCTGCCTAATCTGCAGAAATGGCAACATTTCATTAGGAGTGTTCAGTCTTTCAATTAGTGATGACAACAAAAATGTCGTGTTGCTCCAGGAGAGCTAAAATGAACCATTATGAATCCCTCCACAGGCAGAGCCCTGGGTCCTGATGGATGTCCTGTGGAGTTTTAGATGCACCTACCAGAAAATGCTCTTGCGTTACATGTAGACACGTTTAATGAAGCAAAGGATAATGGATTCCTTTTAGGCACAGAAAACCTGCTAAGAAAATGAAATTGGGCTGCAAAGTTGGGATTTATTAGGCTTTTGTCCTTCCCGAGTCAGAACTATATCATCCTTATGAAAATGTTAGCAATGTGACTGAGAAAAGGGAGACAAAGTAATTATCCTATTATTTAATAACCTCTCTCTATTTAGGGAAAATTCTCCCATGAAATTTGTAGGGCTCTTCACACGAATTTAGCACAGCATCTGTAATCTTGGGGCTGCAAAAGTACCAGAGTACCATGAGGGCTTATTTTTTCTGTAAAATGCAATGATGGTTTCACTGTGTTTTGTATATCACAAATCCTAAAACTACTTATAAAAAAGTAGTTATATAGGGAAGTATGTCATTTTTGCCTCTCTGTTGTCTATCCCCTTTTATTCTGGTAATAAAATCTGTATTTCTCATGATACCATGACTACCTCATTCTTAGCCCATAGGATTTCAAAGGTGGGGTGGGGGGGTTACACAAACTCTACCTTTATATGCCCTATGCCCTGCAGTAAGAACATTGTATCCTTGGACCACAGAATAACCATCACATGGCAAGAACCATGGCTAAACCTGAAGCTAACCCAGAACAAAGCAGACCTGAGAGAGAGGAAGAAAGGCTCTGGTTATAACTTGAGTCCCTGGACTCAAGCAGATTATAGCTATCAGAGCATCCCTGGACTCTCTCACTGCATAAACCAATAAATATCCTCTCTTTTTCTAACCCCCGCCCCTACTCAATCCTTAAGCCAATTTGAGGTGATTTCTGTCCATTGAAATGAAGAGAGTCCTGGGTAATGGAAGAACGCAATTCTCATACTTTAAAGTTGTATATTGTTGGCATCTAGCAAAGTACGTTCAGTTTTCTTTACTTGGAAATCTACGTGAAAATACATCCTGGTTTTTGGATCAGCGTCACTGCTCATCAGAGGAAGAGAAAAAGGAGGGTGATGTTAATGAGCTAGTGATGATTAAGAACTAGAGATTTCAAGGAACTTGATCCTTTTATAGCCTGAGAAGGGCTGTAGGAA
This sequence comes from Lepilemur ruficaudatus, assembly GCA_963574885.1. Taxonomy (NCBI): domain Eukaryota; kingdom Metazoa; phylum Chordata; class Mammalia; order Primates; family Lepilemuridae; genus Lepilemur; species Lepilemur ruficaudatus. Next base: position 4,501 of record CAUYRT010089614.1, read on the forward strand.
ATACATTAGACCCAGAAGGAAGATAACTTGGAAAATTTTTATTGCTACTAAAATCCTGCTTAATTTCCATACGCACAGCTGGAAAAAAAAAATTCACTGGCAAGAACAAAAACTGCTACACAGAGGAAAAAAATAAAAAGATGATGTTTATGTTTTCTTTAATGGTACCATTAAGTTCCCCCTCCTCCCACTCCGCCCCTGCCTGCAGTACTTACAGGAAGGCAGTAATTTACTGGGATCTCAAAATGTGCAGTATCTTTGATTAAAGGTCATGCAAACATTAAAACGTTTCTCTAAAAATCTGTCTGAGATGAAGAAATAAGGATGACCATCTCTTCTCAGGACCTTTCAAGAGTACTCAAGTTATAAGTTTATTAATGACTTCGGTGATTCAAGTTTTCCCTTGAGCACACGTGGGAAATATATAGCAAGATGGCGAAAGCTAAGAAGTATTATTTTTGGCATCCATCATTGCTTTATGGGCCGTCAAAAAAAGTCCCGGAAGCAAAAGTACACGTGACAGCACACTACCACTTTTAGTGTTAGACAGAATGGAAAGCAATGATGGTTTCTAGCTTATCTTGAGCTGGCCCCTGCCTAACTCTCCATTTCCACCAGCCCAGGCTCTCATGCACTAAATTCCAGCCTCACTGAATTGCACACAGCTCCTCAAAGGTACCTTGCTGCCTCTGAGCCATAGATTTCCCCATTTTTCTTGAGTAAACCCTTCCTCTGACCCCCAAACCCCTGTCAGACACACTCCTTCTTCACCTGCCTAAACCCTATATTTTTTTCCTTTTGGAAAACCTTTGTAGACTCTACTAAATTGAGGGTCACTCATTCGCTCTAGAAATTTCCTGAATTCTGACCCCACGTGCCCCAGTGGTACTCATCACAATGCCTTGTAACTGTTCATTTATTGTCTATCACCCACTGCTAAACTATAAATTCCCTGAAGTTAAACATGTCTGTCTCACTCAATATTGCACCCTCTGTCCCTAGAACATAGCAGATGCTCAATTAATGTAGCTGAGGTATTCACTGTAGCCTGGATGCTTAACTCACTCCCAAGGTCCTTCAGTGAAGTGGGATAATCCTTGGCCTCGGATCAAATATGATTCAAGTCCTGATTCTGCCACTAACAAACCTGGGGACTTCACTCAACCTTCCTGAACTTACTTCATCTTTAAATGGAGCATATATTCTCACACATCACAGTACCACAATGAAGATTAAATGAAATACCACATGTAAAACTTCTGGCATTAGTAAACTTCAACAAATGCCTGTCCTTTTTCCCTTCTGTGATCTTTGTTCCCCCATCCTTTAACGAGCTCCTGCCTCTTCTCTGCCTCCTTGACTCCTCCACAATGGCTTTCCTAGGCCATTATTCTTAAACCGTTATCTGAGTGTCTGTGACAACCTGTGTGGACCTCACACTTCGGCACTTCAAGCAAAATGAGCCCCCCAAAAAACAAAAAAAAAATGCAGGTGGGAGGTGAGCTATTCAGGAAGCATTTTTTTTTCATTTAAAAAAAATGAATTATTCTTAAAAGAAGTAAATAAGTTATTCTTGATTATGAGTTTAGGTCCTTCCTATGTTTTAGTGTTACATCTCCTTTCATTCATTAAATGATGATAATGGATTATATATTTTAATATTTTTACTTGCAAAATTAAATGGTCACAGTCCAATGTAAAAATCTAATATTTTTATTTTTGTTACATGGAATTTAAAATCTGAGGAACACTCACAGAATCCCCAATATACGACATGAATTAGAAGAATTGGAGTTATTTACTTGTCAGAGACAAAAACCCAAGTTCCAAAGGAGTTTAATGATGTGTTAACTAGTCTCCAAAGACAACTGAAAGAACAACGTCACCCACTGCTCATGTTCTTGTGTAGTCACCACCCCTTAGGACTGGGCTCATTCTGTGGCTCTCTTGTAATAGAATTCAACAAAATAAATGCTGTTTGATTTCTGAGGCACAGTTCAAAGAGAGTTTGCAGCTTCTACCTTGGACTTTTGGTGTATTTGCTCTGAGGGAAGTCAGCTACCGCGTAGGAAGTTGAACTAGTCTGTGAACTGACGTGCTATGAGAAAGTCCAACTCATCATGTGAGGGGCTACATGAAGGAAAAGATATGGCCAGTCCCAACTTTTCCAGCCAACCCTGTCAAGGCACCAGACATGAGAGTGAAGAAACCATCATATATTAATATATATTAATGTGTGTGTGCCTATATATATATATATATATATCTTAAAATGTGAAGTGGCAGCCTTCAAAGAGATTTATATATTTGAGTAAATCCTAAAATGTGAGCTCTTGAAAAAAATTGCATTTTATGGTTTGAAATAATTTGAACTTAATTTGCATCTAACACTTACGGAAAAAGAATTACCCTTGTTCTGCTTTTGCAGACATCCACCTGTGATTTCTTTGTCTGACTGTTCAAAGTGCAATCGTATTTCCACCACAGGATGCTTTTCAAGCCAATAGCAGATGCGGAGTTATACAGCAGAGGAGGGCATGAAGCAGTTCATCATCATTTGTTTTTCTAATTATTTGGAGAAGAGCACTTTCATTATGTTCAATGGGCACTCCTCGGCCATACTGGGAGGGCTGCCATGAGCACAGTGGGCTGGGTCATGAACCCGGGAAACAGCTGCCTTTTGTCTGGAGAAGAGAAAGCTATAAATTAAGAAATTCCCTCTGATCACATACAATCAGTATGGATGGTCTCAGTGTGGATGGGCTCTCCTAGTTTGAAAGATGCTGCTGTGTGGAAATGTTAAGGGACAAAGAAGACATACCATACACAAATTTACCCTATTCTTTTCCAGATGTTTTATACCTTCCAGATTGAGTATACCTATTAATGTTAATATATCCACATTATCCCATTTTGCATATTTTGCAAAGAAGGAAATATTCAAACAACTTATTAACATCTGATTTAAATGCAACAAATATTTATAAGGTCTTTGCTAAGTGCCAGGTGTGGTGCCAGGTATTGGGGTACAATGTTGGGGTACCCATGTAACAGGTACAATGACAGAAAAATATTCTGTCTTTTTCAGAACAACACAGATCAGCTGCTGGCTCCATGGAGCTTACATTCTATTGGGAAAAGCAGGTAATAGACAAATAAATAATTTTAGATAGTCACAAATGCTATAAGGGAAACACAAATAGCTTTGTGGAAGAGATTAATGGAGTAGGTAGTATCTAGAGAAGTCCGGAGCCATCTCTCTGATGTGGGGATGATTTAACTCAGACCCAGAGGAACAGAAGGAGTGATTCAGAGGGAAAATGGTGCAGGCAGGTGACTTCGTGAGGACAGCAACCCCGGGCAGAGTGTAAAGCTCAACCTACAAACTCCCAGAAAGCTCATGTGTCTGGAGCCAGGCAGGAGCTAACCGCACACGGACTTGATAAAGAGTATGGATTTTATTCTATTTGCAACAAAGGCCATTAGGGTGTTTCAAGCTGGGCAAGTGTTGCAGTGAGATCAATACGTTAAAAACTCCCTGGCTGCTATGAAGAAGTTCAGACAGAGGGGTCAGATTAGAAGCAGTGAGAAGACCACTTCAGAAATCCAGGTGACGTTTGATGTGGGCTTGGACTAAGAGGATGATAGTGACAGAAAAAACCATGAAAGATATATTTTGAAGGTAGAACAAAGGGTTTAACTAATAGATTAAAAACTGGAGAAACGGACACAAAGTAGGAAAGTATGGGCAAAAAGAGAGGACACAAAAATAGTAATGCTATTTATTGGGATGAGGAAGATATGAAAGAGGACAATATTTACAGGAAAAAAAATCCAAAATCCTGTGTAAGTATAACACAAATAGGAGACAGCAGGTAGAGAGGGAAGGTAAGAAGGAAGATGGGCACGTCAGCCTTGAATTTGGACTTAAGAACGTAAGAACGCACAGAAGGGTCTCAAAAGCAGCATGGAAATGTCCGCAGAACTAGCTCGGCTGCCGCCACCTTCCAGAGAGTCTGTAGGACAGCAGTCCTTTGACATGATTTAGTTGCATAAGTACCACCTTCAGAGCATGATAAACATTCTCATGCCTAAGCCCCACATGATAACTCCATGACAGGCTCCAGGAATATATACTTTTGACAGCTCCTCCAGTGATACCCATACCTCCAATGTTTGAAAACCTCTGCTCTGAGCTATTTTTATCAGGAAATTTTACTTCTTGACCCACTTTTCCTTCAAGTGGAAGATACTTCCTTGAACTTTTTGCAAGTAATACAGCAATTCTCCTGTGTCTTGACTCAGTTCTGTATTCTTCAGAGACGCAAGAAGAAACGAGGCTGCTGGGACACCGCCACTGTCCATGTAAACAGAAGTGGGTGGAGGAGACAGGGAATTGATTCATGAGTGTTGTTTTTTGTTAAAATCCCCTCAAACAAGCCAAAGGTTAAAGGGCAAGGTAATAGAAAAATTGCAATTCATTGCCTCAGGATACAGCTTTGAACCACAGACCCTTAGAGGTAGAAAGGATCTTGGATGCAGCGTAATGGTTGAATCAGCAGGATCTGGAATCCGCTGTCACAGTTCGTCTCTTGCTTTCCAGCACTTAACTGTGTGTACTTGGGCAAGTTACTTCACATCCGTGAACCTCAGTTTGCACCTCTATAAATGGGGAAAATAATACCTAGCTCATAGGGTTTTAGTGAGGGTTAAGCAAAATAACAGAAAAAAAGATGGGTCTAAAACTACTCACCATCATAAAGGTATGTAATTTTTGAACCAGAAAAGAGTATAAGTACCATCTAATACACTCCCATTGTAGAAAAGGAAACTACACTCACAGCTAGTTTGGTGGCTATGAGAATTAGAGCCCAGAGTTTAAATGATTCCACCTTTAAAGGATTCCACAAACTATAGTTATATTAAAAAGTCAATTTCACTCAGTGTCCATTTCTTTGTGTAAACCATAGTTCAGTTAGAAAGACCATTTGCTGACATTTATTTACAAATTTTAAAAAATGTCTTGCTGCATGCACATCTAATGCATTTGCTGCTCAGAAATGCTTTCAGAGGATTGCCTGGCTCATTGCACTGAGGGCTTTTTGCATGTGAAACATCTGCCCACTGTGTGGTCTGGCCAAGTTCTCTTTCAAGTCAGTTGTCTGGAAGCATTTTAGGATAGGCAGGGTAAACAGACAGATAAGCATATGGTGATCAATTCAGAAAACCAATGTTGGTTTCCACTGTGTTAGGACTATCAACCAAACAGCTTTGATGCCCATTCACTTTGTGAAATCACAGGAAAACTCAAGAACAGCAAGTATCCTGAAACTTTGTAAATAACACCCAGGCTCAGCTGACAAAAAGAAAAGCAGCTGACGACTTGGCTCCTTTATTTCCGCTTTAAGTGTTCAGGACTAGTTTTGTGCTTTGGTTATCTTAAGCCTTTTTTTCTTTACTTTTCCTCTTGTTTCCTTGGCATTTTGATCAGGGTTGCTTATAAATCTTGGAGAACTCCCATTTTGGGGACAGAATCTATAAGAATGGAAATTGGTTTCTAAGCAGACTCTGAATGCTAGTCATGTAATAAATGTCACCGGTGCTGCTGCTGTCTTCTGATGGACTGCTAGTGCCTTATATCTGACGGCTAATGAGCTCCGCTAATCAAACTGAGGAGTAAATGCTATTTCCCACCGTCCCCTCCTACCTGAGGAGGTGAGGAGTTCTAACCCTTGCCCTGGCAGATTGACAGCACTGAATGGGAGCAGAATAAGAAGGAAACCTGGAAGGTTAATTAAGGTAGTACCCAAAAGTTGTTTTTAAATCAATTTAATTAACCTGTGATCCCTTAAAATTAGAATATGTTACAACTGGAATGAAGATGAGTTTTATTCTTTTTTTTTTTTTTAACCTCATCTAAGAAAACAGACACTGAGCAAGTCTCTAGGTAAAAACGTAGCATGGAGTATAAATTACCACCTGGATTTTTCACATCAATCTTTATTCCCTGTGTATCTCGAATGGATAGTTTCCATTCTTAGAGGACGAAACCACAGCATTAACATCTGACGCTGTTGTCAGTCATCCAAGTTCCTGGTGGCACTCTCCCTCACCAAATGGATATGCTATTCACCCCTCATTAGGATTAGAGATGAGTAATATTGTAAAGAAAGACAATAATAGCATGGTTAAGAGAGTGGGTGAGGTTGCCAGAGTCCAAAATCAGCCTCCATAACTTCCTAGCAGTTTTACCTTCAGCAAATTATTGAATCTCTGTACTTTTTCTTTTTTCTCTTCTATAAAATAGTGTTAATAACAGCAGGTACCATATGGAATTGTGAGAAGAATTACAAGACACAATGTATGTGAGTTACTAGGCAAAAAATCTAGAACCCAGTAAGCCCTCAATAAATGCCAACTATCTGGCTGGTTTTTTTTATTTTTTGTTTTTTGACATGGGATCTATGTTACCTGGAAACAGGTAAGGGATTCAGAGGATTGCTTCAATTCCCTGAAAGTATATACTAAGTTTTGTGGAACGTGTGAATTCTTTCAGGGAAAGTAAAGTTTTCAAGAGCTTCTTCAAAGAGGTCTGAGACCCCAATATGGTAATTGATTCCTTTAAGGCACCAATCTCATCTAACCAGTTTGAGCATTGGGACCAATACAGTGAAGCCACAGTTGGCTGGTTCTTGTGTATTAAATGCCCCTGCCTGCCATTCTGCCTTATTCCTTTGAGCAGTCTTCTCTCTGGCCCAGGATAACACAAACGGCAAGAAAGAAATTTGGAATTCTGAGAATCACCATGTCACTGGGTAGCAGAGTGTTGAAAGGTGGCTTCCCATTACAAGGTCTTACTTGAACTGGAAAGGGAAACAGGGCCCAAACTTAAAAAAAATAATAGAAAATCAAGTAGAATATTGCTTTCATAGTTAACCTTGGTAGTAGATGATACAATTTCGGGTTACAACACAAATGCCCATTATTAAAAAAAAATTGATAGTTATGTATTTTAATGAATATTAAAAATATGGGCAGGATACTGAATATAACATGATCTTACAGATATTGTTACTTAGGAAAAGACTCTGGTAGGTATTTAAGTTTTTTTTTAAGTGCATCAAATAGACATGCATACACATACACATATATTAATATGTTAAAAAGCAATATAGTTACAAATTCAGATATGGCAAAATTATGAAAGTTGAATATGATGGCTGAAGTTTTAAAAACATTGGCGCATGGGAGCTTGGGCATTCCTGAAAAGAGAATTTTGCCCCCAAGTCATGGAGGCAAGAACACATTTGAGAGATTCTAGGGATAGTAGAGGGAATCATTTTCCTAAACTAGATAAATAATCATTTCACACGGCCCACTAAAGTCCCTTGGAGGGAGATATCAGTGCTTAGAGAAAAGTAGTAGTTAATCAGCATTTTGAAGCATTATCACTACACATGTAAAGTTTACAGAGACACAGATAGGCATTCCTTCCATTCTTCAATCATTCAGTATAAGTCATAGTGGCCCCACTGTTTATCAACATTTGCCCTAGCTGCTGAAAGAAAGATAGTGCACACAAGGTGCAAGCCTGGGCCTCAAGGTGTTCACTAGCTTTTGGAAAACAGAGACTGATAGATGAATGATGCCAAGAACTGGTTTTTTTGTTTGCTTGTTTTGGAGTGTTTTATATTGTTGGTTCTACAAAAACATCAAATTCTTTTTCAGGTAACATTTTTGCACAAAATCTTTGACCTCAGCCTATACTATGCTTTCTCCAGCACTGAACACATCTAGCTCCTTCACAATCCCATCATCCACAATTACTGCCTAAATACACTCACCCAGCTGCCACTGTCACTTCCACTGGGTGACTCCAGGCAGATCAATCCCCTACAACAGAGGAGGGTGGCATCCAGCCCCCAACTTGAATTTCTGACAATGCGCTGGGAAACAACTTTCTACCCCACATGAAGATCATCCAGCACTGGCTTGAAATAAGGCAATTACAGGGAAATGGGTCAGCATTCCAGAGTAGGACACAAAAGCTCCATCTAGGGGCCTCGCCTTGCCTTTACTAAATAGGAAAATTCCCAGCGAAAGAGAACAGGTGTCCTATAATTCTATTAACCCAGAATTGATAGAAGAAGAGTCAGATGAGAAGGCACCAGCAAAAAAACTCTGGCAACCAGAAAAAACAAAACAGTTCAACATCCCCAAGAAATCATAATGGAGCTAGAGTAGTGACCTCCACCCAAAATAAAGTTGCTGAAATGACAGAAATGGAATTCAGAAAATGAATGGCAAATAAGATGAATGGAATTAAAAAGAACGTTGAAAACCAACAAAAAGAAGCCAAAAAAATATTTCAGGAAATCGATGAAAAAGCCACTAAAGAGCTAGACAACATAAGAAAGTATATAATAAAACTTAAAGAAATCAAAGAGTCATTTAGGAAATTTCAAACCACAGCAGAAAGCTTCAATAACAGATTAAACCAAGAGGAAGAAAGAATCTTAGAGCTTGATGACAAGGCTCTCTATCTAACCCAGTCATTCAAAGAGGCAGAGAAGAGAATTAAAAAGTCTGGGTAATCACTGAGAGAGATATGGGACTCTGTGAAGTGAATTAACATATGAATTATAGGTATCCTTTAGGGAGAAGAAGGACCTAAAAGCATGGAAAACCTATTGGAGGGAATTATTGAGAAAAACTTCCCTGGTATCCTCAAAGATTCAGACATCCAGATACAAGATATTCATTGAACACTGGAAAGACTGACAGCAAATAGGACATCTCCAAGACACATAGTAATCAACCTGGCCAAAGTCAAAATGAAAGAGAAAATTTTGCAAGCAGTAAAATAAAACAACAACTAACCTACAAGGGAAAATCCATCAGGCTAACTGTAGACTTTTCAGCAGAAGCATTACAAGCCAGAAGGGATTGGGAGCCCATCTTCAATATTTTCAAACAAAACAATTGTCAGCCTAGAGTTTTGTACCCTACAAAACTAAGTTTCACAATTGATGGAGAAATTAAGTGTTTTCCAGACAAGCAAACACTGAAGAGATGTGTCATGATCAGACCTGCCCTGCAGGAAATACTCAGAACTGTGTTATACATCATTCAGCACAATAGACACCCACCAGTATAACATCATATAAAGAAAAAAAAAAAACTGAAAACTAAAACTCACAGCTCTCATAAAACAATAGCACAAGAGACAAAACGAAGCAATAAGGTACTACTCAACATGAAGACAGATCAGCATTCCACATAGCAATTGTAAAACTCAACACTAATGGTCTAAATGCTCCACTCAAAAGACATAGGCTGGGTGAATGGAGGAAAAAACACAACGCAAATATGTGCTGTCTCCAGGAAACACATCTAAAACACAAGCATACACACAGACTCAACATGAAAGTGTAAAAAAAAAAATATTCCATGCAAATGGAAACCAAAAGAGGGCAGATGTACCCATTTTCATATCAGATAAAATTGACTTTAAATCCGCAACAGTAAAAAAGACAGTCATTATATAATGGTAAAGGGAGAAATTCAACAAAAAGATATAACAATTCCAAATACACATGCACCTAAAATATGAGCTCTCAGATACACAAAGCAAATTTTACTAGAATTATCAAAGAAACAAAAGAAAGGGAAGATATTTAACAAAAGGTTAACAACACAAGTGAGGGATCGTAAGTGGTTTTATACACTTATTCTATATATTTCTGCAACTTCTAGATTTTCAATGACTATGTATTACCTCCATTATAAACTTAATTTGAAATATTTTCTTAAAAATTTGTCAACTACTATTGATCATTAAAAATTATCAACTATTCCTCTTTGTGGTTTAGGCAATTGCTGCTATCTTGAGTTTTTTTTGATAAGAGCATTACTTCAGAAAGTAAGGTATTTAAAATGGTTTTTGATCTTTGATGGTGAGTGTAAACAGGAGCTGAAAGAGCCTCAACCTCACCTTGATTATGCCCTAGGTGAGGTCATATGCTGGTGGGACAGCTTGACATGGGTCCATGCAGGTTTGCCTAACTTGTCCTCTTGAAGGAAATCCTCTTGAAGGAATAATGTAAGTTCAGAGTTTTCTTTTCTAAAGTAAATAATTATACATTTTTTCTACTGTATCCATCTTTGCCTCTGTGTTTTGTTTTTAAAATGTAGTAAAACTATAGATTAGATTATTTTACTAATACTAACTTATATGTAGACACGACCTGTTTCAAAATATCAGCACCATCTCATGCATGTCTTGTCTCTTTTAGTGACGATTATTAATATTTACTTGTTTTAGAAAGTGATTTGTTTTGTTTGTTTCTCGTAATCTCCATGATAATCATCATGACGAGAACATAAAGCAGTTGAAATCCTCTCAGTTACAGCCCTTTATCAAACATCAACTGTGCACAGCAAATTGGATATACTATGACTGTATCTTGATTTGCGTTTTACATAGAAATTGTCTACTCAAATGTATCACCGATTTAAATTCTACAGTAACAGCATGGCAACATGGAAAAGAGCAGGCTAGGAAGAAAAATAAATAAATAAAATCCTGTTTGCAGCAAAAAAAAAAAAAAACCAAACCACAAACTAATACATGAAAGTTATAAGCTAAGGGAAATACCGTATCTGAAGCCAAGAAATACTGGTAGGGAAATTCCAGATTGGTTGAACAGCTGAAAAGATGACTCTTCACCAAGAAAAGAAGAACAGAAGATAGAAGCCAGGGAAGTGTGTGTGTGTGAGTGTGAGTGTGTGTGTGTGCACACACGTGTGGGTGCCTGTGTTTGTGCGTGGTTTGGAGGGAGGGGCTGTGTGATGCTGAAGGCCTTGGAAACACTGCAAGCAGGCGTGAGTTCTTGGATTTCAGTCTTCCATGAAGTAAGAGAATTTCTAATGAATACAAACAGCAAGTCTCACAAAGGATTGGTAAAACTCGGTCTCTTCTCAAAAGCATGTTATAATTTGTTTACAATTAAGCCATCCTTCCTTTATTTTTTTTCTTAACTACTTATAGACTTGAGCACACCACTGCTCCTGAAATAAATCTCGTCCATCCTATCATGAGTAAACTAGTACCCAAGTTGCCTCGGTTCAAGCAGGCAATTAAGTGAGTGCAATGTTCTCTCACTGTTTCAAGTTCTCTCTCTCTCCTCTCTCTCTCTCTCTCTCTCTCTCTCTCTCTCTCTCTCTCTCTCTCTCTCTCTCTCTTTCAGCTTATTCACAGCACCTTTGACAGCCACCATGTGACTAAAATTGAAACAGCCTGAGGATCAAACTGATGCCATAGGAAAAAGAGAAATGAAAAGAATGGAAATAGGGTTGACCCTTTTGAGTCACTTTTCAAACTCTTGCATAAAACTTCTACCTTTGAACACCACGGTTACTGAACATGCTTAAATATAAGGCAATAAGGTTTTTATTCCACTTCTCAAAAAATACATATATCTCTCTCAGCAAAGAAAAACTTGGCTTTTGTTAGCATCACAGCAAGTCTTTCATATTACAAAATGTTTCCTTAAGTAATTGATTTTGGAAAAAAAATTATTATTTGAAGAAGACATATTAGTCTGAGAATCAATCATTGTTAGCTTTGGACATACATAAAAGTTACTTGACAGATTCAGTGGAAAAGAAAAAAAAACAGGAAAAAAATTAATATGAATTTAGTAATTATCCTCAGGGGCTGTGATTTTGTAATTGGAAGGGTTGAATATCACTGTAAGAAGAACATTTGTAATCACATTTTGAGGAATCATATAGTAATTTACATTGTATATATTATCTTTAAAATATATGATATCTTAAAGGAAAAACAGCCATCAAAATCATACTATTAAGTACACGTGCCTTGAGATAATATTTCCATAATAACACCAGATACGGTTGCCAAAAGTGCTATGTCACAAGTACTAAACACGCCAGACAGAAGTGAAAATTATTTTTTTCTGGAAAACCATTAGGAAATTCAAAACTTGGTTCTAAAGAGGAAAAAGAAGATGCATGTCCAGAGTTTAAATCAAATACTACTGTGAAAAATAAGATTGGAAAAAAGCTATATTCCAATATACAGTATTATTTTTCATAATACATTATTTAAAATGTACAGGTAATTAAATTAATTATATATGAGAAGTAAACTTTTATAATTTACCCACACAGTAGCCTATATATGCACATTTAGACGGCCATTTTCAAAGCCCATGGCATCTTAGCTATGTAAAGATTATACAATGGAACACCATGGAGTAGCATTGTGGTTAGAAATGCTATCTTTCTTCTCCCTTCGGCATCTAGTACTGGAAACACTCATCTCTCCTGTTTACTACACGATTCTGGCAAGTTTCTTAACCACTACAAGCTTCCGGTCTGTAAGTGGGGATAACTGTCATATTTACTCGATAAACAGGTATGAAAATTAAAACACATAATGCAAGTGAAATGATTAGCAGAGCCTAAAACATACTAGATTCTAAATATTTATTGAACGAACAAGGTGAACAAATGAATGAAAGAATGGACAGAAAGAGAAGGAAGAACACCATTCAAATGATTGGAAATCATTTCCTCTACCCTTTGAGTCTTTGAGAGACAGTCTTACCGGAAGGCCAACAGAAAACTCACCTAAAAATTCTTTCTGGTAAGTTTCATCCTCTCTTCAGTTGTGTTTTTTTTTTTGTACCTCTGGCTTGGCTGCTAATGGGAGTCCCTGAATCCCGCTTCTGTACTTTCTCTTTTGACTGGCATTTTCTAACCATGAAATTGGCATAACATATGTTAATGATATTTCAGAGGGATATTTAATAATAATTGTAAAATCTTTTGATATTTTTGGATAAAACTGTCTCTCTACCCATAAGGTATTTTAGCGGAAATATTGTTTTAGCAGATTGGTACTTTTGAAGACTTTTTTTCCCTTTGTGATATGAATATTTTAAAAAAAAGAATTTTAAGTAGAAAATACAGAACTTATAGAAAGAAAATTAGTTTCTTTCTCAATCCATTGTTCCACCTTGATAACAATCATCTGTATTAGAAACGCATTTAGGGTTCAAAATGAACAAACAAAACGCTACATGGCACGAAAATGCCTAAGACATAAGCAACTTAACTTACATTCTTTTATATTTTATTTTGTGGGGCCCATGTCTACTGAATCACTAGAATCATGCCATTTTGTAAATAAGCCATTTAAAGAATCAGATAATAAAATGGTAGTTAAAGCATTTACTGAGTGCTTTATATGTTAGGAACCATAGAAAAACATTTTATATGTATTATCTCAGTTAAACATTAGAACAAGCCCCCTAGGTAACATTCTTGTTATTTTCATTTTATGAATATAAAAACTAAATTTTAGAAATGTATTAAATAACAAGACTAACATTACGTAGAAGAACTAGGGGTTAAAACCAAACTGTATGATGCCAGAGCCAACACCTGTAGCCACTACATTGCCCTGATTTCATTATATTTAGTAGAATATACTAACTTGATAGTCTAATAGTACTTTATACCCAAAATGTAGAATATTGGCCTGGAAAAGTATTCTGAAGACCACCACTTTTACTTCTGCCTTTCAGTCTTCATTCAGAGTATCTTTCTTCCTTTTTTCCTTTCCCCTTCCTTCTATTAACACAGCTCCTACTATGTACCAGGCACTGTCCTAGGTTCTATGTTATGAAGATGAATAAGACATCGCCTCTGCCCTCCAGTGAATATACAGACTGATTGGAGGAAAGAAATCAGTAAACACACTACCAAATAAACTGTGTAAACTGCAATGCTGGAGCAAAGTACAGACGTTATCTCCAGAGCTGCGGTTCTCAAAGTGTTGTCTTGAACTAGCTACATTCGCATCCCCGGGAGACTTGTTCTAAATGCAAATTACCGAGCCCCACCCAAGACCTACTGAATCAGAAACTCTAAGGCTGGGCCCCAGCCATCAGTGTTTTCACAATTCCTCCAGGAGATTCTGCTGCACTAAAGTTCAAAAATCGCTTGTCTAAGGCAGAGACATCAGTGCAGAATTTCTGGAAGATCTGACATTTGAGTTGAGTCTTAAAGGATGCAGAGAAACCGTCTGAAAAAAGACCAATGTTCCAAGCAAAGGAAGCAATACTGCCAACCCCAGAGGTGTGACAGAACAAAGCACCGCAGGGAACTGTAGGTCATTCGGCATGGCCAGAGTTGAAGAATCCTGGGGAAAGATGTAGCTAGTCAGATGCAATAGAGCATCTTGTAAGGTATCTTGGTGATATCACATTTTATCTTGAAAGGAATGGAGCACATGGTAAGGTTAGAACAAGAGGAATGGGCAGGGCAAGACCAGAGGCAGGAAGATGGAGTAAGAGATTATGATACCAATGTAAGTGAGAAACAGATTCTAAAATTAAAAATAAAAAAAGTGCAGTGGTGGAAAAGATAAAAAGGCATGTTTTAGGGGTATTTTGATAAAGTTATGTTAACTGGTGGGAGGCGGGGGACTAAAAGAGGGAGGTTTCAGGATAAGCCCTGGGCCCTGATTTGAGCATCGCCTCCTATACCATTCTACATCCTCCTGCCTTTTGTCCCAGGTTTCCCCGTTGACTCTGAAGTGTGAGAAGCCATACGACTCCCCCTGACACCCAGCCATGCAGACCCTGGAAGCGAAGAGGTGTTATTGCTCCGCGGGGGCAAATCTATAACCACTGGGGGAAGGAAATCAATGGATTTTTTATTCTCCATTTTTCTCCCTAAGGGATGGTCCTGAGAAATAGTTTGAACAACTTCCTGGGTAGCCAGCTTGCTATCACGTCCTGGGAATTGACTCTCTCTCTTCTTCTGCTTTACCCTTGATCATCACCCCTGACCAGGGGGATTACACCCCATAACAAAATAGAGGCAATAATCCTTTGCCTCAGTCTGCCTTTTGGGGAACTCCGAACCATGCACCAGTGTTACATTGAGCAATTTGTGATCATTCTACAATGTGCAAAATACTGTGCTAGGTGTTGTTTACTGAAAAATAAATAATAATAATAATAATGAGGTTTATAATTCGGCAAAGGAGAACTTTATTTCTCATAAAGGTTTCAGCCTGCAGTGGCCTTTCTGGCTGGCTGGGAACCCTGCTTCCAGGAACACGTGCTTCGAGACACAGACAATGGAAACAGGAATTTATACTGAGCAGGATGGCCAAATATACTTATTTAACAAGCTATAGGAGTCATGAATATTTATGAAAAGAGAAAACATGCACATGTGCAGTTGTGCTTTATACCTCTCCTCCCACTGTGGCTGGGAACTGAGTTTTAAGGTTTTTCTGGGGTCTTCTTGGCTGAGAGAAATCCATTCAGTGGGGGGGCGGGGGGCTTAGGATTTTATTTTTAGTTCACAGTGCTAAAAATAAAGCAATAAACCAAAATAGCCACTGCTATTGCAGACTTAGAATTTGCCATGTATGACAAGCAAACTGGCAAATGCAGTGTGGTAAGTACTCTGATAGGGAAATGTGAGTGCTATGGAAACACAGAAAGAGAAGCTGCCTTAGGAAAGACGTAGGAAGAAAAGTGGAATTGGAAGCATCGATAAAGCATTCAAATGAAGTCTAATAGGCTAATGAGATCTGGGCTAGAGAACTGAAGTGGGCTTTGTCAGTTTACAGTCTTTGAAGTCATCAGAACAGACAGGAGGGGAAGAAATTACAGGAGATGGTCCTGGCTGGGGGAGGCGGAGGGCATCGCAAGAGTAAGCTATGGCGGAGGCCAAGCAGGAGCTGGAATCGTTAGTGGTCTCATCAGTCCCCAGCTTCACGGTAGCGTGACAGTTATCCCAGCCCCCCACACACACCTGCTTGGCCTTAGCCTCCCCATCTTTCGTAAGAGAGCTTTTGTTTAGATAATTTTCAAGTTTTCTCTCTTCTCTGGCACTTCTTCATTTATGAGCTATTATTAACATATTTCAGTCTTCAGGTAGAGGGACTGCCGGAGATTGGACAAACTGTATCTTATTCTCAATTTGTATCCCACAAAACACTTTCTTAAATAAATCTGTTTCTACATGCAAAACAAGAAAAAAAATAGACTTGATTTCAGTTGCGTTCCAGATAAAAGGTATTTACAGTACTGCAAAATACAAGCCTTCCTATTACCACGTTTTCTCTCCATTGTACATGTGGGATAAACGCACTTGGGCATGACAAAAAGGCTTATGCAATCGTGGACGAAAGCCAAAGATCCTAACTTTCTGATCCTCAAACGTTTTGCAGTACGTATTCTCTTCTCCATCAGGAAAAGCCTTGCATAATGGTGTGAAAAGCTGGTTTTGCAGCTCTCCTGAGTCTCCCTCTCAGGAGACTTTCTGCGAAGTCACAGCAGGCCATTTCCCTAAATGCTACTTTCTTGATGCTGAGCCACACTTGAGGAGTTGCAGAGATCAGAAGCCAGACTGCCTCCGCTGCTCTGCCCCAGCTTTGTCAACCGGAGTCCTGTACCGTAAGCTTCAGTGTGGCGGGAGATGACGGGGTAGCAAAACACCAGACCAGGACTAAACGCCTTATAGAAATCCAAAAAAATGAGGCGGTATAAAAGCAGTGACTTAGACCAATGCCTCTCAAACGTATGAAGAGCCTGGAGAGCTTGTAGAAACGAAGGTTCTGATTCAGCAGGTCTGAGGTGCAGTGGCGTGTACCTCCCTCACTGAGCCGACTGTTAGCATCTCTTCCCGAATCTTCGGTCAGTGACTTTGCATCAGGAGCTTGTAATCTGCCATGGTGGGAGTATTTAAATTGTGGAAATCAGCAAACACTCCAAAGCACCTCCTCCACACACATACCCCATAAAAGCTGACTGTGAAACATTTGCGAACACACCACTAGGGATAAAGTGTGAGATTCTGCATCTCTAACAGGCTCCCAGGGGGTGTTGCTGCTGCTGGTTCCTGGATCACACTGTGAGTAGGAAGGGTTTAGAGCACAGGCTCTGGAGTCAGATAGGTCTAGAAATAAATTCTGACTCTGTCTCTTAAACGGGTATAGTTTGCGTAACTTAAACAAGTCACCTATCAACACACTGTGTTTGTTTGCTTAAAGTGGTCTGACATTTTTTAGTCTCTATCTCTGGACTCAGTTTCTCCATCTGTAAAATGGGGATAACACATCAGTTCCTACTTCCTAGTACTGTTCCAATTTGCTAGCAGTAAATTAAATGATGTGCCTAGAGCACAGTGCCTGGCACAGAGTAAGCATCAATAAATATCAAAACTTATAAATTTTATTTAAAAGAATGTAACACTATAAAATTATGACGATAGGGACAGAGAAAACCAAATACAACGAAAATCAAACATTTTGTTAAAGTGGGTAAATAAATACCATGAAATATCATTATGCACATTTTAAACAATTTTGTATCCCATTTAATTGTTTTTGGGTGGTTGTTTTTTAACCTAAACTCAATGATATATTAAAATTCCAAGATATGTGGAGGTGAGGGTGGATGGCAGGGGGAGGGAGAAAGAAGAAAACTAATTTTGTACTCTGTGTGTCATAGAAGACACAAAAGTTTTTTTTAGAAAAAGCATTCTCTTTCTGTTCTCTCTTTCATGAAGATAAAAGTATTTCTCCTTGACACGAAGACAACGTTAGGCGTTTTATATTTCTGAAGCCCATCACATGCCTTTCATCCCCAAGCTCATGAATAATTTGTGTTTCCGGTGGGGAGGGGCTCTTCTGACTTCCTGTGGAGCAAAGTTTGCAGTTGTACCATCAACCTTCCCAGAAGTCACCTGTGTGCCTCTGGTGCACCTGAATGATGAATACCCGCTTTAGGAGATAACTGAGTGTTTGTGTTACCTGCTGGTCTCAGTTACCGTAACAAGCCCTCCCCCTAACAACTCCAGGAGGACAGGACTAGAACATGAATCATGACATACTGCAAAAGAAACGTCTTTTCATTTTTCATACAGGATGTGATAGGACTGGCAACAAACACATTTCATGGTGTTTTAAGTAGAAAAGAAAAAGATGATAGACGTAGAAATTTCAAGGATGAAACTACTGTATACAGTCTATTTCGACCTAACTTTCTGAAGTAGGTGATAACCAAAACATTGCACCTATGTGATATTCATTAAAGCAAATAATGTAAACAGACAGAAAATCTTTACTTAGGCAGTCATTTTATTGCAATGACAGTAATTTTCAGCACTTACACAAAATTTTTTTTCAGAGACCAGACCAGATGAGGAAGAGGAGACCAGACCAGATTAGATAAGATGAGGAAGAGGAGACCAGACCAGACGAGGAAGAGGAAACCAGACCAGAACAGAACAGATGAGGATGAGGAGATCATACCGGAAGAGGAGACGTGACGGGACGAGAAAGAGGAGACCAGACCAGACGAGGAAGAGAGTACTAAGTTCTTAATATGCAATACCTCATTCAGATCTCATGAACCATCCTATAAGACAGGTATTGTTCTTTACCTTGTTTACAGACGAGGAAACTAAGGCTTAGAGAAGTTACATAATCTGCCCAAGGTAACACCTTAACTCATGAAACTGAGAATCAAAACCAGGCCTGACTCCAGAGTCTCTGCTCTTAGCCGTTATGCAGGTCAGACACCTTCTTTCTGCCTGGATGGTTGTTTCCACAGCTTCCTCCAAAGATGTAGTCAGACTGGCCCTGGGGCTGAGCGTCAGCTGCTGCCTTGGTGATTTCCAACCCCAGATTTTGTATTTACTGTGGATGGGAGGAGGGTAGAAATTGACCTTCTTGTGCTGCTCCATCTCTAGACACAAGAGGGTGGACTCTCAGCAGGCATCTCTTGCACTAGGCCTCACTTGCCCCATTGGTAACATGGGAAGAATGATCCTACTCCTGGTGCCTGCCAAAATGACTCTTTTTTGAGAGCATACATGGAAGAAGTCTCCATAAAGGATTAGCATTTATTAGACTACTATGTATAGATCTAGCCCCCAACCAAGGTTCCAGACTTAATTCCCAAGAGTTCCCAGCAAATCTGGAAAACCTCCAAAGGATCCTTATCTCC
>CAUYRT010089617.1:0-10355 GCA_963574885.1 Lepilemur ruficaudatus
AAGGTAAAACTTTACATTTTTCAAAATTTGGTTGATGAACATTTTTTTATATGTTTTTTGGCCCTGAGGGGTAAGCCCACATCTGAGCGACGTGGTGGGCACTGTGGATGGGTGGGACATGCTTGAAAAGTAGTTGGGGAGTGGAATTAGGGGTCTCAATAGGGGAAAGGAATTCCTCTAAAATTGATTTATGTGACTAACTGTACATCTCAGTAAATTCACTGAAAATCATTTAATTGTACACTTAAAATGGAGTAAACGCATGACATGTAAAGTATACTTCAATAAAGAAAAAAAAATCAGACAGAGGACTTGAATAGATGCTTCTCTATTATACAAGATATATAAATGGCCAATAGGCACATGAAAAGATGCACATCACTAATCATTATGGGAAAAAAAATATGGTTGATGCCTCACCCAAAGGTAGATTTGTAACCTGATTATAGGCCTCATTTCCCTAAAGAACAAACAAAGATCAAGGAACAACCAATCAGACATGGTTCTTCATGGATTTTGGTTTTAAGTCTTAAAAACAACAACAAAATAACATGTTTTAAATTTGGGCAGGTTATAGCACATTTGTTTATATGAGACTATCATTGTTTGACTATGCGTAGGTAAGCTATGAGAGAGCACATCACTAGACATACACATCTACATTCTTATCATGAATCAATTTGGAACATTACAGCTCCTGGAAGAAAAAAATATATATAAGTATATTGTTGACAAAGGAATGGTTATTACATAAGATGATCTTGAAGAAACTCCCTGTTTTTTAATTTTAGCATATTTTGGGGGTACAAATGTTTAGGTTACATATATAGCCTTTGCCCCACTCAAGTCAGAACTTCAAGCATGTCCATCCCTCAGACAGTGTGAAGCACACCCATTAGGTGTGAATATACCCATCCCCACCTCCCCCTTTCCATCTGCCCGACACCCGATGAATGTTATTACTATATGTGCACGTAAGCGTTCATCAGTTAATACCAATTTGATGGTGAGTACATGTGGTGCTTATTTTTCCATTCTTGTGATATTTCGCTTTAAATGAACCTTACGGTCCTGTGGTTAGTTAATAGCTTCAAGCCCTGGAAATCAGTACTGCAGTTGGGGGACAGCAGGTAGCTGTAAAAGACAGTGCTTCTGAATCACATATAGTGATCCTCACCATCTGGAGTTTCAGTATTTGCAAATTCACCTACTTCTTAAAATCTGTTTGTATGCCCAAAATCAATACTCACAGCACTTTCATGGTCATTCAGACATATGCAGAGCAGTGAAAAATTTGAGCTGCCTGTTAAGCATATCCCTAGCTGAGGCTGAACAAGACTATATGCTCCATCTTCTTTCAGTTCCTACTGTGAACAAATGTTCTTTTTGTGGCATATTTCATGCCACATTTTTTAGATTTCTGTGTTTTATGTTGGTGATTTCACTGTTTATAAAGGCCTCTGAGCATAGTGCTGCTGTGCTATCTAATGTTTCTAAGCAAAAGAGGTTGTGATGTGCCTTTGTGCAGACACTGTGTGTGTTAGATAAACTTCTTTCAGGATTCAGTGTTACTGGTTGTGAGTTCAATGGTAGTGAACCAACAAGATGGCAGATCCAGAAAAAGGAAGCAGAAATTCACCAATTTTTACGTAAAGCTGCCCTCAAAAATGCTAATTATCATCTATAATATCTCATGAAGGTATAGAAAACATGGAAAAGGAGCTAAATTTGTGGATTATGAGATGACGACTGATATAGTAGACAGCATTATTTTGAGACTGAAAACCAAAGAAATTTACAATCACATTTCCCAGGGTCAGAAAATTGTTACACTCTTCTTAGCTAGTACTGGCTGCTCCATACATTTCAATAGATGATAAGGCATAAAAAATGTTCAACCTGCAGGCAAGGCAGCTTCTGCAGATCAGGAGGCTGCAGTTGAATTTCGAAAATGTTTGTTAAGTATAATACAGGAAAAGAGTTATGTGGAACGACAGATTTTCAACACTGGTAAAACTGGCTTGCTTTACAGGATGTCAGCAAATGTACCTATACAATGTAAATGTTTTCCAAAGTCCGTGTCTTTACATCATTCAAAGACCATGAAATTGATTATTTGTATATATAATAAATAAGGTTCCTTTAAACAGAAACACATATAAAACTAGGTTATGTATTTATTGATTGACAAAAAAATATGATGAGAGGTTCACAGGAACCTAACCCAATATTTCCACTAGGAGCAATTATTTAATATTTGCTAATTCTGTATTTACAGTGACTTTATGGAATATTGTTACTGTGAATATTGAGAATTATCTGCAATGCAGATATTTAGTCTGAATTATTATAATCCAGAGATAGAGAGTAAATATTTTGTCAGTAATATTCAAATGGAAATAACATATTTGAGTGTTACATCCAAATCTCAAATTTAAAGACTATGTCAACCCACAGGTATCAGGAGATCATGCTATTTACTTGGTAAAAAGCAATGAGACTATTTTCTAAGAGAAATCAGTCATATTTTCAAGTTGGCATCTGATATCTGGCATTCCACTTGGTCTCAGTCCCACATTATTATTTATTTCATAAGCTATTTAGATTATTTAATAACTGCATTTTATTTAGCTTTCTATCATAGTGGCTACAGAGCTTCATTTCACTTATGTGCTTTATATCTGATTTTCATATTAAACTATAAGCTTCTCAAGAGCAGGATCCATTTATTTCCTGTTTTAGTATCCACATGCCTAACATAGCATATGGTGCATAGTAAATGTCAAACAAATGTTTGTTGAATAAAATTAATAAATAAGTACAAAAATAAAATTCATAACCCAGAAAATGATAGCAATAATTTTTTAAAATCATGGTGAAAGTTCAACTTATATTTACTTGTGATTTCATAGAAGTATAATTCAGAATGATACTAATGTATATGTTTTTAAAATTATTTTAATTACATAAATGATAAATGGATACATAATCAGAGTAAAAGATCTAAATATTAGAATAATGTAATAATAAGGAATAGTGCATAGCCATTTGCCTGTCTGCCAATCCTATTCCCTTCCCCAAACATTTTTATATAAATTTATGGCAAAGAAAACTATGGCTAGAGGAATAATGTACAAACAAAATACACACACAAAATTTGTTTTTTCTTTTAGTATTTATAATGTGACCCAAGAACTGATTTAGGAAGTATCAGATATCCAAATATATGAAGTTTTATTGTGAACCACATCTCCCAAGATAACCCACATATATATTCCTTCTATGCTGTCCACTCTGTCTGCAATCTTTTTAAACTAAAATGTGTTTGATATTAAGTTTTTCTAATCAGTAGGGACATTGTTATGACTATATTTACATGACCTTTGCATTCTCCATTTCCTGTGAAAGTTCTGGGGAATTCATAACCTGCCATCTCAGGGCACTCTAAAATATTTACTCCAAAGAAAATGTAATTTTATAGCTCAAGAAATCTCCAAATTGAAATAAAAGGTAGATACTTATCACAACTCGGAAGCTGTCAATGGAGTGCATCCAGAGGTTAAACAGGCTTAGAGAAACCCTGGGGAACATTTATATGTCAAGAATTCCACATCACTGGCAAGCCAAAAGGAGAAGCTTATAGTTGATTTCACAACTTGGACACAAAGCAATAAAAAAGATCATCTGAATTACAAGACTGATGCCAACAGAAGGATGTCACCATTGTATTAAACACAAGAGCCACACAGAAATAAGTAAACATTTCACGGTGCCTTTACATCTGTTCAAAAAGTCTAGCACATCATCAACTGCTTATTAGAAACAGCAAAAGAAACACACACACACACACATTACTCTAATCCCTTTAAAGACTTATTTAAGAAACTGTTTGCCATTTTTATTTATTGAGCCCCTCCTTTAAATGAATTTTGAAAATTTTATAACTTCAACACTTTTCTATTACATTCCACATTATTAAGAAAACAAACAAACAAACCTTAAACTAGGTCACTTGGCCTTCTTTCATATCACTTCCTCCTGGTTCAAAACATTTTCATCTCCTAATGGCCAACATTCTCTTAGATCAGAGTTAGGCCAAAGGCATGCAAGCCTCAAGGCAATTTTCTGTATGGTATTATCCTTCTTCCAGAAACCTCATAGTATCTATCCACTGTAGGAAGCTACTATACTTTCAGTCAATAACTCCCCTTTTCCGTGAGCCTACAGTAGAGTTATCTTGAAAGTTGGTGGGTTTGGGGAATGGTTACTATTTCTGTGACAATAACCTCTGTGTATAATGAACAAAATCTTTAATGTGACTATTCCTCAACAATGCATATTGAGCACCAGCTTTGTTACAAGAACATAATAGTTAATAATATGAGCCCCAAAATAGTGAGGACAGTTCTTTCTACCAAAATGGCTTCTGATATGGAGCTGTAACTGTGCTGGGTGGCAGTTACTAAAAGAACTAAGTCGTTTAGAGAAAAAGTACCACCGCCTGTTGAGGAGAAAGATCATGAAGAAATTAGACTTTCAGCGATGCTTGCATGAAAAGGAGAAATTACATTTGCCTTGAAAGAATATAAGCAATAAAATTTATGGAAAGAAGGTAAGGGAAAGGCACTGGAGTCATCCTGAACCAGGATTCTATGGCAGTGAGGATACCGTGCACCCTGGGGATGAGGAGCAGAGCTGCTCTTGCTGGAGAGGAGAACTGGTGGAAAGTGGAGAAATGGAAATGTGGTAGACAACAGGAAGGAGGAGGTTGCCTGAGGGCCTTCAATGCCAAAATTGCAAAAGATAGATAAATGATAGATACATAGATAGATAAAGAAAAGATTCACTTGGTTGTTTATTCACTATACTCAACAAAATATTATCAAATATTCAACAGGTTTGCATGAAATAGGTAAAGCTATCTCACTAGGATTGGAAAAAATAGGCGACAATGGAATAGGAAGTAGAAAAACTACAGATGTAAGGAAAAAAATAAAAATAAAAAACCTGAAGATTTCATTGTTTAGAACAGTCAACAAATGAATCTGAGCAGTTCGGGGATGGGCTTATGAACCCAGGCCAGGGGAACAAAGTATCAGAGTCTGTAGAAGAGTTTGGGCTATTGATGATCAGGACTTTGGACCAAAAAGTGTGGGTTACAAGACGTCATAGTACAGGTATGAGTAGCAGTAGCAAGTAGCAGGAGGTGTCAGAGACTTTATGGGCAACATTGCCCACCCTGGCTCAGAAATAGCCCCAGAGGGGCCTATACAGCCTCTGACAGTGGTCAGGCCTGAGCCTGCACATATAGAAAGTGAAGGAGCCCTTGGTGGGGGAGGGGATTCAACAGACACAGAATAAGATAGTTTCCAACCCAAAACATCCAAAAACTCTGGTGGAATTCTTTGCTAACTATCCAGGTATGCTGATGCCATGTAGACATCCTCAGACTTATGACAAATGTCAATTATGGGACTTTTGGGCAATAGTCTTCCTGACAAAAAGGTTTCCCAGCCCCACTCTTGAGATTCAAGTACAAATTCCATGATTCCCATAGCCTTCCCTAAAGAATGCATGCACTTGACTCAGAGCTGAAGTTTCCCCATGTGAAAGAGAACTACTGCATAATGGACTTCTCACTTTCTTAGGAAATTGCTACATGGCTTTGCAAGATTTTTCTCCCTACCCCATATTTACACCCAAGAAAACATTTTTACTAATTTTGTTTATGGACTTTTTTATGATTCTTTCAAAATGATCAGGTAAAATTATAATGTTGTAGTACTGTTTTTTAAAACTCACCATTTAGAGAGTCATAGACATTTTCACAAAAAAAATTCTTCAGTAAATACAGGAGTTTGTAATACTGGGTCTGTTTTAAATAAATCTAAGAGTGCAATGGAAAAAGAAAGAGACCAAAAGAGTATTTTGGAAGTCAAGGGACTCAGGGACTGTGTTTCTAAAACTGGAAAGCTTCACAGATCAAGAACTTTAATTGGCTTGTGGGTTTGTGAATCTAGATGTAAACTTGAAATCCTTTCCCACACCCCACTGCTTATAAGTTATGTCTTAGGATATAAAAATAGAAGATACCTTCAATTTTTTAAAATTGTAGCAAAGATATCATTAAAATTTTATGTGAGAATTGGCTTATTACTCATTACTTATTTTAAATAGGATTTTAACTCTGGTGTCTAAGGGACAAGGCTATCACCTATCATGTCAAATTTCTGTATTGTATTCAGAGAGATGCTATAAACTTCATTCTAAACATAAGGGATGTGCTAAACTACCAATATCCCTTTTTGATTTCCCAAGCAAAATTTGGAAACAACATCAGTCATTTGAATCTTGGCCAAATATTTTTAAGTTCCCAGAATTTGAAAGGATCACCAGGAACTTTTAGTTAAATAAGTCAACAAGGTTATGTTTAAGGTCAGCACAATAAATAGGTTATACTTTATCATGAATTTCATGAAGCAAAGAAAATATATTTTCTCCATGGAACTTCACCATCAGGTTTAGGCAAACTCACACTGTTGTTGGACAAGCATACTGGACAGCAGGTTATGAGACAGTGTGGTGGCAACAGACAGAGTGCATGGTACACAGAACCAGGGAAGAGGGACACATCTCCTTCTAGTACCTGCAGGACTTTGGCCAAGTCACCTGCCCTTCCTACACTGCTATTTCCTTATTTGGAAATGAGGTATGGGGACGGTTTGCTTCTCAGATTTCTTTCAGTTTTAAAACCCTGTTAGACAATAAGGCCTGCAAGTAAGAGACCAAAAACTGCAAGAGGCAAGCCCTCTGTCTTGTAAGGGGCAGGCTCTGTCTTGTCAACGAACATACCCAGCACTGAGAATGGTCTCTGAGGACCAGCTGAAAAGACCATAGGCGAGAAGAAAGGACACAAACATGTGTCCAGTACCTACTATGTCTGTGACCAAGAACTGGCTACGTGTTTATTATAAACATTACATTTTGTGTTCCATCCTCACAACTACCTGTATTCGTAGTACTTTAATTGTGATCTTATACCTACTTCATGGTTGGGTAAACTGAGGCAGAAAATGAGGCCAGTTACATAATCTGACTCTTGCTTACACAGTAAGAAGCAAAATGTGATTTGAATAAAGGTACAGATGAGTCTGGGGTCATCTTTGCTGTACAGGCCATTGACAAATATATTCAGCACAATATTGCTTTTTCTGCTCCAAGGAAATTTATATGAGATATGAACACATACATACATACATTGGAAAGAACAAATGAAAATGAACTGGTCAAATAGATATGGTTTTCAGCTGTGCTCTAAACTTTTGCTCTCCATTGGCTCTCCTCTGAAACCACAGTAAGTCAATCACCTGGTGGCCTTCCAGGGTCTCGCGTGGGTCAGCAGGGGCTCCTGTCCAGCTGCCTGTTGCTGGTGTACAGCCACGAGGCTTCTCTGCAATGGCCCCAGAGCTGCTGCTGTAGCTCTGGGTGTCACTGTGCCAGCATGGGTTTCCTTTATCTCTTTTTCAACTTCAAATGTTCCAAAATTATACTGTTTCATAAGCTTTCTTTACCTACAGTTGGGAGGAAAGAAGAAGAGGTGGAGATAATTATCCAGAGGATTTTGTTTTGAAATCCTCCCTGCAATTTGTCCTGAGCCAAATCTGATCTTGGATATTGAAATCACTATTGTTTAGTGTGTGGTTATTATTAGGAACTGGGCTGCACAACAGGAGGTGAGCAGCGGGGAGCAAGGAAAGCTTCATCTGTATTTACATCCCCTCCACGTTGCTCGCATCACCCTGAGCTCCGCTTCCTGCCAGATCAGCAGGGACATTAGATTCTCAGAGGAGCATGAACCCTATTGTCAACTGTGCATGCGAGGGATCTAGGTTACACTCTCCTCATGAGACCCTAATGCCTGATGATCTGAGGTGGTGCTCAGGCAGTGATTCTAGCACTAGGGAGTAACTGCAAAATACAGATTATCATTAGTAGAGAGGTTTGAATGCACAGAAACCATAATAAATCAATTGCTTGCAGACTTGTATTAAAACCCTATCAGTGAGTGGCAAGTGACAATGTAATAATAATAGAAATAAAGTGCACAATAAATGTAATACACTTGAATCATCTCAAAACCATCCACCAGCCCCCACCCTGGTCCATGGAAAAATTGGCTTCTATGAAACCAGTCCCTGGTGCCAAAATGGTTGGGGACCACTGCTTTAGTGAATATCACAGTTTCCTCACAGTGTGTCTTACACATTTTTGTTGGGATAATAAACCCATTTAAGAATTACGTAAATGCTAGAAAATGCCAATGTGTGTTATAATCCCAAAATTTTGCACATGATAGATCAAGTTTTTAGCAGTTCAATACTTTAGCATACCTAAAGTACCACCAAGAGAGTCCTAGAGGTTACTTATTTTTAATTGTTTACAAAGGTCATATTTAAACCTAAAAAGATTTTCTCCTAAATATAAATCTCCAACCTCCAACCCCACAGGGCAAGCCACCAACCATATCTCTCAGCCTGGACCCAGCAAGAGTCTCCTAATCAGTCCCCAGCTGTGGTCTATTCTCCACAACAGCAACCAGGGTAGTTTTTGTAAACTGTAAACCACATAGCATTCTTGTTGTGTGCACAGTTCTCTAGGGGCTTCCCAACATACTTAGAATTAAATCTAGATTCCCTTCCCAAGCCTACAAGCCAGCCACCAGCTACCTCTCCAGCCCATCACTGCCCCTTCTGCCCACTCATCAAGGCTTTCTTGCTCTTCCTTGAATGGGGCAAGTTTCTTCCCTCCTTTAGATCTTTGTAATCAATGTTCCCTCTGCCTGTTTCTTCTTCTCCTGATAGTCACACGGCACCTTCCTTCTCCTTCTTTGGGTCTCTACACAAACTTCACCTATTCAGAGAGAGTTCCCTATCCAAAATAACATCATTCCTCCAAGCTACCTTTCCCTGGTACCCTCTTTCACCTGCTTTGTTTTTATTCATATAATTTTCTTCTATCTGGCATTATACTACTTCTTTGTGTATGTACTTATAATCTGTATCCCTACAATAAAAGGTAAACTCTGGGAGGACAGGAATATATCTATCTTGTAAATTAGTATATCCTCGGTACCTTAAATGGTTTGTTACTTCACTCATTAAATAAATGAATGGATGTAAATGCATTTTTAAACATATGTTCAACATAACATCCACCATTATCAATAATAAAAGATGCAATCATCCTTCAGTATCCATGGTGGATTTGTTCCAGAACCCCCATGAATACCAAACTCCTGGAGACCCAAGTCCCCTATTTAAAATGGCATAGTATTTGCATATAATGTACTCACATCCTCCCATATACTTTGATCATCTCTAGATTACTTACAATATCTAACATTCTGTAAATTCTATGCAAATAGTTGTTATAGTGTATTGAGTTTTATTTGTATTATTTTTATTGTTCTATTGTTATTTTTTATTGCTTGTTTGTTTTTTCCAAAATATGTTCCATCCATGGTTGGTTGAATCCATCCCCCTATTGAGACCCCTAATTCCCTTCCCCAACTACATTTCAAGCATGCCCCTCCTATCCATGATGCTCCCCGCATCTCTCAGATGTGGGTCTACGTCCCATCCCCAGAAACCCTGGTGAACACCACCACCATTTGAGCGCCATAGTGTTAATCAGTCAGTACCAATTTGATGGCAAGTACATGTGGAGCCCATTCTTCCGGCCTTGTGTCACCTCACTTCGAATAATGGGTTCAAGCTCAATCCAGGATAATACAAGCGGTGCTAGCTCAGTGTCATTTCTTAAAATTGAGTAATATTCCATTGTAAACATATACCAAATTTTAATAATCCACTCATGAATTGACAAGCACTTGGGTTGTTTCCATGACCTAGCAATAGTGAATTGTGCTGCCATAAACATTCAGGCGTAGATGTGTTTATTATAGAATGTCTTATGTTCTTTTGGGTAGATGCCTAATAATGCTATTGCTGGATTGAATTGTATTTCTATTTTTAGCTCTTTGAGAAATCTCCAAATTCTTTTCCACAGAGATTGCACTAATTTTGTAGTCCCACCAACAGTGTAAGAGTGTTCCTGTTTCTCCACAACCTCGCCAGCATTTGTTCTTTTGGGATTTTTTGATAGAGGCCAATCTCACTGGGGTTAGGTGGTATCTCATTGTGGTTTTGATTTGCATTTCTCTAATGATTAGAGATGTTGAACATTTTTTTATATGTTTGCTGGCCATTATTCTTTCTTTGGAAAAGTTACAAATGGGATCTGATCAAATTAAAAAGTTTCTGCACAGCCAAAGAAACTATCACTAGAGCAAACAG
>CAUYRT010089619.1:0-17961 GCA_963574885.1 Lepilemur ruficaudatus
ACTTGGGAGGCTGAGGCAGAAGGATTGCTTGAGCCCAGGAGTTTGAGGTTGCTGTGAGCTAAGCTGACGCCACGGCACTCACTCTAGCCCGGGCAACAGAGTAAGACTCTGTCTCAAAAAAAAAAAAAAAAAAAAAAAAAAGAAGAAACCAAGTCTTCCAGGAAACCTACACACAGTAGGGCTGGCCCTCAGCCAGAGGAGTTCGCGGTCCAGTGTAGGTAGGGCAGGGTCAGGTTTGATGCCACTTGGTGGCCTCAGAACTCCTCCTTAGTTACATCAGGTGCTAGCCCTATGTGGCTGAGTCTCCTTGTACAGCTCGCTTAGTAGCAGCTTAGCAATTGGTGGAGGCAGCCAGCAGGTGAAGGCATTGGGGCTGGGGAGAAGCGGAGGCTAGTAATTTCTAGTGTATTTTGAGTACAAGAGCCCTGATGAAATAAGCATATTACCCAAGTTGACAGCTTTGAAGGGCATTTATTTATGTGGCTTTGTTCCACTAAGTATGAAAAAAATAATTTCATTATATTTTATCTCATCTCATACCACTTTTATTATAGGAGAGGATGACATTGAGCATGCTGTATACTTGTTGTCTCATTGTTTTGCTAACGGAAAAATGATTAAGGAAATTAACCCAAAAGATTACTGAATATTATGAAATCTGCTCTGCTGCCTTATTGTCAAATGGTAACTACTTGCCTAGAATCATATGGATCTTTAAAAATCTTTTTTTTTTTTTTTGAGACAGAGTCTCACTCTGTTGCCCGGGCTAGAGTGCCGTGGCGTCATCCTAGTTCACAGCAACCTCAAACTCCTGGGCTCAGGCGATCCTCCTGCCTCAGCCTCCCGAGTAGCTGGGACTACAGGCATGCGCCACCATGTCCAGCTAATTTTTTCTATATATTTTTAGCTGGCCAATTAATTTCTTTCTATTTTTAGTAGAGATGGGGTCTTGCTCTTGCTCAGGCTGGTCTCAACCCCTGGCCTCAAGTGATCCTCCCGCCTCAGCCTCCCAAAGTATTGGGATTACAGGCATGAGCCACTGAGCCCAGCCTTAAAAATCTTAACTCGTAACTCACCGGCCAGCACTTGTTCCATGGCCCTACCAGGTGCAATCCAGCCACGTGCTGGGACGACGTGACCAGCACTTCCAACTGCTTTTCCTCTGCCACACAAAGTCTCCCACCACATCCCTGCCCTAACACTTTCAGGTTAAAATGAAGATGAATATTTATCTAAATTTTAAAATAAAAAGAAATAGGACAATCTTATCAGAAAGAAGATTTGCAATGTTGAAATTTTTAGGTGTGGTGGGATTATTGATAGCAATGGATGTAGGTAGAGAATTTCCTGTCCTCTCACATGAGACCACTGCATACACAGTGGTACTTAAGTGGGTCCACGGCGCTGGGATTGTTCATAAAGTGTTACATGCTATGGGGTGTGGAGTTGAAGGATTCTGCCAGAATTAAAGAATATTTTAATTTCTTTGGTTGTGTATTGTCCTAGTCTGTAATCCAACACATAAAAATTGTTACCCTTTTTAATTACTTAGAAATAAACTACTTTTTTTATTTGGTTTTTATATTCCCATGCTTTCCTTTCAGATCCATTGCAGGAATGGAAAACTTTTCATTAATCACACTCTTCCACAACAGGAGTCTTCTCAAGTCAGAGCACATCTACACACAGTCCACCAGATGGCGACAGAAGGCCACTGACATTGTAGACCACCAAGTAAGAGAAAATGAGGCAAGATCAAGAGGGGGAGATTTCTCGCCTGTTTCTCACTATGTCAGTGATTTGAAGAAGACGACGAAAGCAGAGATTAAAAAATGGAAATTCATAGTAATAAATATTATAATAATACAATACAATAAACAAATACAATAATAAAATACAATTCTGAACAAATACAATAATAATAAAATACAATAAATAAAATACAATTTAGTATATATACTACATATATATATATATATAAATTAGCCGGGCATGGTGGCACATGCCTGTAGTCCCAGCTACTCAGGAGGCTGAGGCAGAAGAATCACTTGAGCCCAGGAGTTTGAGGTTGCTGTGAGCTAGGCTGACGCCACAGCACTCTAGCCTGGGCAACACAGTGAGACTCTGTCTCAAAAAAATAATAATAATAATAATCAGCAAGAAGAAAAGTAATTGACAAATGGGTACACTGTCGAATATGTGGCAAGGGGGATCAGTGTCAACAGCAGGCACCCATTAACCCATCAGGAGATGGTTCCAGTATTTAACTAAATTTGCACATCATGAACACAAGTGGTAGCAGGTGTGAGTATACTGCAGCTGCTAAGAAATGCCCTTGGGATCATCAAGGAGGAGCATTTCTTTCCTAATGGACTTTCAAATGTAAATGAAAGATGCCCTTTGGAACCTTGCTACTGGAAGTGTGAAGTGTGGTCCATGGCCTAGCAGCATCAGCACCACCTGTAAGCTTGTTAAAATGCAGATTCTCAGGCCATCTCAACCCCACCCAATCAGAATCTGGATTTCACCGAGATCCTCAAGAGATTCACCTCTCAGACCTTTAGATTCATTAAAGGTCTGAGAGGTGCCACTTTACAACTTGGCAAAAAGGAGACGAGTAAGCATGGTTCTAAAACTTCAAAGGACTGTCTCACCTTTCTGTTTGTTGGAAATGTGTGCCTTACTCTGGACTTGCAAATACTGAGACTGAACCATGGAGCTTTTGGAACCTAACCTGTTCGTATATAAAAGAATTTCTAAGGCTCTAAAATTGGGTTCTTTTTTTTTTTTTTTGAGACAGAGTCTCACTCTCTTGCCTGGGCTAGAGTGCCGTGGTGTCAGACTAGCTCATGGTGACCTTAAACTCCTGGGCTCAGGCAATCCTCATGCCTTAGCTGGGACCACAGGCACGTGCCACCATGCCCGGCTAATTTTTTTCTATATATTCTTAGTTGGCCAATTAATTTCTTTCTATTTTTTGTATAGACAGGGTCTCGCTCTTGCTCAAGCTGGTTTCAAACTCCTGACCTTGAGCAATCCGCCTGCCTCGGCCTCCCAGAGTGCTAGGATTACAGGCGTGAGCCACCGCGCCCAGCCTAAAAATGGGTTCTATATCCCACCTGACTTCTGAAACACGTGCACAGCATAGTTTAATTTTTCTTTGTGATTCAGGGACAAAGCTATGAATATCTATTTTGGCCCTAATATTTAGTGATGTTCTAAGAAGCTATCAAGTTATATAGCAGGTGTTCAGTAAGTGACAGTTCTCTTCATTCTATTCCCTTCAGAATACCAGGGTATAAATTCTCAGATGGCAGAGACTTGTGGCCTATGTTTATCATATTCCCAGTGGAATAAAGTTGTTCAATTTAACTAATTGCCTTGGACTACTGTGCTTTTTTAATTCTTCCATTTTCCAATTTTCTTATCTCTCCTATACTTATTCGGCCAACTAACAGTGATTGCTGCTCTCACCCTACCTACCTTAACAGCATTTCTTTCCCCTGCTTTGTGATTCATTGTTTCTAAGCTGCTGGAGGCTGCATAAATGGATAACTACAAAAATCACAGTATGTCTAAAATTATAGCCAAATAGTCCGCGTGAGAACTTGAGAGAATTTCCTGTTAAGTGTATGCACTTCTGTGCATAGGTTGCCTATGTGGTAATTATTTGCCTAATAATTCCATCCTTTTCTTTTAGAATCTTAAATTTGTGCCTTAGATAGTTGGACTTACATGATAGTTAAATGACATCAACATAAATATAAAGGTCAGTGAAATTATTTCTTCTCATGATAATGAGTGGTGAAACTCAAACTGGAATGCCATAATGGGAAAAAGAAACAAAGATTCACAAGGAGCAGAAGAAAAAATAATAAACAGCAAGTTTTTTTTTAAAATCAATAAATCCAAATAAAAGTCTGTAGGAATATATGTAAAAGATCCTGCATGCCTTTGAGGACAGACTATATCTTATTCATCTTTGTATCCCCAACACCTATCCTGCTAAAAATAATAATAAATTTGTAAATAGATCAGATAAAGGAGGGGAAAGAAGAAAAGTGTTTCTTTGTACCAGGAGGTAGACACCGAACAGAGAATGCCACTAACAGAGAAACGGTGCTCTACAATGATCAAATGTGATTTAAAACTAGAGAATAAAAAACTTCGTGGAGGAATATGGAAAGTCAGGCTACAATAGAGAAAGAACTAGCATTTCTTGAGACAGGTATTCAGTTGCCCAAGGTTTCCACAACTTCTGTTATAGAGAACCTAAGTTCTAAGTTGGGGATGACAAATAGTGGCATGTGTGTCACAATTTGACACTCATCAACAACTTCTCGTCTGCATGTATGGCAGGGATTAATTTCAAGGATAGCTCTTTCCCACTGGACACAGACTAGGCCTCAGCATCTGTATCAACACTGCACATCAAAGAATCTGAGTTGACACATGAACTATAATATTTGGCATTCATGATACCATAATCGCAAATTTACAAAATATCACTTTTATGGGTTTGCAAAAGATTAGAGAGATGGCCTGAAAAAAAGCACCATCATCTCCCAAAGTAAGAATGAACCAATTCAGCTTAACTTTGCTATTCAAAAGCAGTGGTTCTCAAACATTCCTGTGCATCAGAGTCACCTGGAGAGCTTGCTGTTGTGTCCCATCTCCAGAGTTTCTGATTCAGTAAGTCTGGGGTTGGGCCTAAGAATTTGCATTTCAAAAGCTTTGAGATCTACCAGTCTAACCCATACTGGAACAAATTCTAAATATGTAAAACTGAAAATACTTTGACAAGCAAAACAATTACCATAGTCAGTATAGCTTTGTGAAGAAAAATGTAAATTAACCCAGTAGAGTGGGTTATAGGGAATAGAGCAAAGTTTGTGGAATACACCTTCATTTGATCTTTGGTTTTGCTAATTATTAATACAAGTTCATGATTTTTACTAAGATTGCTTGAACTTTATAAGCCTTAGTTTCCTCACCAGTAAAATGGGGATAAGAAAAATATCCAACAGAATTATTGTTAGGACTAAATGAAAAAATATATATATCTAAAGTTACAAGCACAATGCCCAGTACATGGTGAGTATTCATTTAATTCTTAATCCTTTTCTTCACTGACAGCTGTAATGGAAATTAAAGCAATAGAGTGAAATAATATTTTTATAAAGGCTGTAGGATTTGGCGTGTAAAAGAATTTAGGAGAAGAAAAATATCTTTTCTTTCTACTCTTCTAGGTTCTCAGCTGGGGTCCCCATAACAAAAGACAAATTAGCAAAAGAAATGCATACAAATTTATTTAATATATACATACAAAACTTATATTCATAAGGAAATGAAGGAGCCTTCATAAGGAAATGAAGACCTGAAGACACCTGAGTTCAACCTCAGTGTTTTATTCTAGGTGGGATGAAGAGTAGAGAGTCATGGAAAAATGTGACAGGACAAAGAGACGTATGAGCTAACAGTGGTAAAGTAAGAGAAATCTAGCAAGGCCTATTCATTTAGGCCTTCAGAGATAAGAATGCTTCTTTCCTCCAGCTATAGGGAGGGCACCTCTCATATGAAGCTCTTAATGACCTGCTTCAGGGGAAGGTCAGAATCCTTCCTGCACCTGCCATTTCTCAAATTCCTTCAGTTTAGAAGATTTAATATGCCAAGGTGTCATATTTTTGGGTAGTGTGTCCTGAATACCATCATAAACATGCTAGAAAAATTCTATGGCAAATTAGTGAATAAATGGAAGCAGCTTAGGTGCCAAAGATTGTGGTCAAGATCTATTAAAACATAGGGTCCCGGCCGGGTGTGGTGGCTCCTGCCTGTAATCCTAGCACTCTGGGAGGCTGAGGAGGGCAGATTGTTTGAGCTCAGGAGTTTGAGACCAGCCTGAGCAAGAGCAAGACCCCCATCTCTACTAAAAAAATAGAAAGAAATTAGCTGGACAACTAAAATATAAATATATATAAATTAGCCGGGCATGGTGGCGTATGCCTGTAGTCCTAGCTACTTAGGAGGCTGAGGCAGGAGGATCGCTTGAGCCCAGGAGTTTGAGGTTGCCGTGATCTAGGCTAATGCCATGGCACTCTAGCCCAGGCAACAGAGTGAGACTCTGTCTCAAAAGAAAAAAAAAACATAGGATCCCAGTATATCCCCTTAAGAGACAGGGTTCACCTTAATTCTATATACTTCTGATTAAAATTGGCTTCCTATACTCAGGAGAATACATTCCAGCGGCAGAAAGCCAATTGCCTAGCTAGTCCCTTACCCACAAAATTGTAGCCGTTAATCCAAATTCAAAAGACTCCTGGGAAGCACTGGAATCTGTAATTGTGTAATCTCCTTGATGAAGTAGAGTGTGATCTTTTGCTCATGTGGGGCTTAGTTTTCTGTAGAGAAGCTGGAAACGCTGTGAAAAGGGCTTGCCCCTTTTGTGTATATTATAGTTGTGTATAATGTAGTTGAAATTCCTAGGATTCAAAAGTATAAATCCAACCATTAATATCCTATTTGTAGTTCATTTAGTGTATTAAATACCAAGTATCATTAATTTATGGCAACAACTAAAGGGAAGCTTTGCTAGCTTCCCTAGTTTATACTAGGACAACAATGAACTTTATATTTTGCGTAATCTTTCAGTAAATATCATCTTGCTCGATTCCATTCTGAATTCAGTGTTTCTGAGAAATTTCATTTCCAATGCAGAATGATGGCATACTCATCAGTGGATGATTCCAAGATGGCAAAATGACTCGGGTAATGTAGTACAGGGCTTGCCAGTTAGCATGCTGGGGCAGACCAGGCAGATTTAAAGATGTCACTACTAATGCAGATTGAACAATCTGCGTTCTGGATGCCACTTCTGCGAACACCAACAGGATAAGCGAACCCTTAGCCAAAAAAGGGAAGATAAAGTTTGTCTTCCGGCATTCCCTTACTCCATTTCCCCCTTTCTCTTCCGTAGATACTTTATTTAAGTCAGTGGGAAAAGTTTTGAATAATGAATTCTTATTCTTGTTTATACTCTCGTGTTTATCATAGAGAAATGTTTCCTCTTTCTTTGCCGAGGAATTATACACTCCCCACAGACATGGAGCTTGAATGCCGTTATCTCCTTTGGAATTCGGAGAGGGCGGAATAAAGAATGAAACCCAAACCAAACTGCAGGGTCCTCTTCGCAGGCAGGGTGCGCGGGTCGGTCGGGTCCGGCGTTGCCCAGGGCTCGGGACATCACCCCCCCAGCTCTCAAGTGCCCTCCCAGTAATGCCGGTCTAGCCTCCGCGCCGGCTGGGAGCGGCCACACTGCCCCTTCCCGCACGAGTCTCGGCCCTCCAGCCTCGGAACGCGGGCAGCCGGCGCGGGGCCGGCATTAAGGCCGCGAAGCCCGGGCCAGCCGCGGCCTACCCTCTCGGCTCCGGCCTGCAGAGGGCGCTGCGGTGGCGGCGGCGCGAGGCCCGCGCGCGCCGGGCGCGACCCGAGAGGGGAGACCCTCGGCGCGGGGCAAGGCGGGACGGGCCAGGGTCCCCGCGCCCGCGGCGGCCGAGCGACTGCGCGGAGCTCCGCGGCGGAGCGTGAGCACCTCAGCCGTGCGGCCCCCGGTGACTCCCCCGGTGACGCCAGGCGTGTTCTTTCCTCTTCCTCTCGCCTCTCCGGCCCCGCCTTCCCTTCCCTCCGCCCACCTCCCCCGAAGCGGAGACGCCGTCGCCAGCAGCGCCGTCATGTCGGCCCCCGCCGGGTCCCCTCACCCGGCCGCCAGCGCTCGGATCCCGCCCAAGTTCAGCGGAACGGCCGCGCCCGCAGGCCCGGGCCTGGGCCCGGCGCAGCACCAGCAGAACGGTGAGGCGGGCGGCGCGGCGGGGCGCGGGGCCTAGCGCCGGCTGGGCGGCCTGCGCGGCCGGATCGGGGCAGGCCGGGGCGGGGGCGCCGGGGCCGGGGCCGGGGCGCGGGGCGCGGGGCGGAGGCCGCGGGCTCGTGGCCGGGCGCCGGGTGAGGGGCAGGGCGGCAACGGTGCGGGGCGCCGGGGGGCAGGGTGCCCGGGCGTGGGGGCGGGGCCGGCCCGGGAACGCGGGGCCGGGGTGTTTATGTAATGAGACCCCAGGCCAGAAACCGCCGGGGGCGAGGCGGGGTCGAGGAAGAAGCGGGAGCGCTCGTGCCGGCCGACCCCCCGCTCCCGGGCCTGGGCCGAGGCGATTTGCCCCGAGCGACCCGGTGGCTGAGAGCCGAGAAGCCGCTGAGGCCGCAGCGCGCGGGGTCTGGCAGGGCCGGTGCAGCCGGCCAGCAGGGCGGGTGGTGCCCTTCCCGAGTCAGGAAAACCGCCTGGATTTCTGAGGCCCAGCGATCACGCTGCCTGGAAGGGAACTTAAGTTTGTACTCAAGTTTGTAGACAAAAGGGAGTAAATATGCTACATAAGTGTAACTGTAACCCTGACCCAGTTCGGCCTCAAGATCTGTCATTGCCGCCGCCGCGGCTGCTGCTCAGGCGTTTGGAGTTTGCTTGCAGTGTTTGAAAGGGAGCAGGTGTCAAACGGATTTAAACGAATATCTTTAGATCTGGTTGTTTTTCCTAGCTCCACTTTCAGAAATAGAAAAACGTGCCAGAGTTGGCCCTGCTTTGAGGCGAGGCCTTCATTCAGGCAGCAGCCAAGACAACGTGGAAGTCTCTTTCATGCTAAGGTCGTAGGTAGGCTTTTCGGATGCAGGAGTTTCAGCTGAAAAATGATCATCTCTAGGATGTCCACTCCCTAATCTCGAGATTTGGGATGTACATGAATAGGGGCCAGGGAGGGGGGACTCTCTTTATAGACTTGATGGTATGTCACATGAGAACCTTGGAAAGTAATTGACTGAATTAAAAAAAAAATACGTCTGTCCTGTGTTGGCAAGAGAACAGAACTATGCTGGTACTCTTCAAATGATTGACCTGTTTTATCTAATTTGCTAATGAAAATTCACTGAACTTTATAAATCGCTTTAGCCAACATCTAAGTTTTATAGCTGATGCTTTTCAAATATAAAGTTTATCGTTTTTTCCTGAAAATCAGAGGTTGAATTTTTTCATAATCAAAAGTGATGGATTAACCTTAAGTTCTTTGGGTCAGCCATACTTGTCAGTATTACCTACTTTACTTGCAGTAGTCATTGGTTACTATAATGGTTTTTGAATGTGAACAGTGTTGTTGGTGTTGTACACCTGTACTGAACACGTGTAACAATATTATTTGTGAGCAGTTTTAGCAGGATGTTAAATCTGTAGGAACAAATCAATGTTTTGATACCAAATATAGATGATGCTTAATTTCTCCTGTTTATAATCATTCCTTTAATGTTGCAGTTATTTCAACATTTGTTGCGTGCTAACCAGTTGGGGTACTCAAGGTTAGGGTATTAGATAAGACAGAATCCCTACCTCTCTCCTAAATTGACCCGTGTTTCGACTTCTGTTGTGGCTGGCCTTGAGGGATTTGACTGGTTGGGGTGGGAGGGAAAGGCTATCTCTAGGCAGAGGTTACAGCATGAACAAAAGTCTGGGAATGTGAAAATGCAAGGCATGTTTTGAAACTAAGCGGTCAAGAGGGTGCTGGGTGATAGGGAAGGCCAAGGCACTGAAGCTGAAAGAACAGTTGAAAGGTACCAGGTTGCAGAAACAGCCTTAAATGTCATGCTAAGGAATTTGGAAATTAAAATAAAGAATTAGGGTCAGGTTTTTTGTTTTTGTGTAAGGGATTAGTTTAGAGAAAGAATATCAGGTCTGTTTTTATTTTGTTTGCTAATCTTAGAAAAAAATCCTTTTTGCTTCGTGGGATCAGCATCGGTAGATAAAGATTAAACAGTCATTTGGGTTTCTGATTTGTTCTTCAGCCCTACATAAACTAGCTTGTCTTTTAATGTATCTCCATGGAATTCCAGACATGGTGAAAAAGAAATAGGTCAGAAATATGAGTATAAAACATCACAGAAGACAGAATTGTAAAACTGGAATGGTATCTAGAGATCACTGACTTCGGTGGTGTGTTGTAACCTGAAATATATTTGGTCTTTGTCCTGGGTTCCTGTGAGAGCTCCTAAAACCCTTGTAATTTACTGGAGCATCATTTGTTACCCATAATGAGCACCTTTTGCTCACTCTGAGTTTATGCTAATTAGGTGACTTAAGGTGGGTTCCCTAGATAGCCTCAGGTTGGGTTTATAGTCATCAGAAAGACCAAGTGATTAGAAAGTTGGAACTTTCAGTTCCTACCCACCAACCTCCAGGTAAATGATGGGGGGGTGGGGCAAACTGAACATTAATCTCTATAAAAACTCTTGAACACCACAATTTAATGAGCTTCTGAATTTCTGAACATGTGGAGGTACTGGGACGGTGGTAGTTCCATTCTCCCTAATACTTCGCCCTGTGCATCTCCTTCATCTGGCTGTTCATTTGTATCCTTTGTAATATGCTTTATAATAATCCAGTAAACATGTTTCCCTGAGTTCTTTGAGCAGTCCTCGCAAATTAATCGAACCCAAGGATAGAAACCCCACTAGAATGATTTATATAGTTTTTTGATCAGAAGTGTAGATGACAAGCTACTACTTGCTACTGGCATCTAAAGTGGGGGCAGTCTTGTGGGATTGAGCCTCTAAACGTGGGCTTTGACTCTTAACTTCAGGTAGGTGGTGTCAGAATTGAATTGAATCAGAGGAGGCCCAGTTGCTGTCCGCTGGAGAATTGCTTGGTACAGACAAAACCCCCACACATCCAGTCACAGTAGTGGTCCATGCATAGTGAGAGTAGACAGAGAAAAGTCTGTTTTTTTGTTTTACAAATGGTTAGCAAATGTTTTTAAAAACATAACTTGTTTTTTCAAAGGAAATTGTGTATACAGCAAGCCTTGATAGAGAAATCAGAAAAAAAGCTAAGCAATTATGGTTAAACTAGAGGTGGAGGTCTAGTTGTTTTTGAAACACAGTCTGAAAAACACCTACTTCAGTTCCCTAATTTTACAGATGAAATCAAGATCCAGAAAGGTTAAGTGGGTACATTTTTCTCCAATGCTTGTGTAAGCTTTGTGAAGGGAATAGTTTTTTCCTTCTCTTGTTCATTGCTGTATATTTAGAAACTAGAACAGTACTGAGCAAGTTATAAGTATTCATTAAACATTTATTAAAGGAAGTCCAGTTTGCTTCCAATTCCAAGTCCAGATGTCCTCCTATTAACAGACACTAATAAATTTCTTTTAAGAAACTTTGACGTTGTTTGAGAAGGGTAGGGATTAAAGAGGTGAGAAACTGAGTCTTCATAATCACTTTTACTTGCTTTCTTGTTTAACTGCTAACATGCTTTCCTCCACTTGTTTCAAGATACAATTTGACTTTGTTGAGTCTGA
The DNA here is from genome assembly GCA_963574885.1 of Lepilemur ruficaudatus. Lineage (NCBI taxonomy): Eukaryota > Metazoa > Chordata > Mammalia > Primates > Lepilemuridae > Lepilemur > Lepilemur ruficaudatus. The sequence goes on from CAUYRT010089619.1 coordinate 11,379, forward strand.
AATCTTTTTCTTAAACTTCCTTCATTGAAGTTATATTTCTATACTTCAGTTTTTCATTGAGCATAATATGGACTTTTAGAATTATTGTATTTCTTTTTTTTTTTTTTTTTTTTTAGACAGAGTCTCACTCTGTTGCCTGGGCTACGGTGCTGTGGCGTCAGCCTAGCTCACAGCAACCTCAAGCTCCTGGGCTCCAGCAATCCTTCTGCCTCAGTCTCCCGACTAACTGGGACTACAGGCATGCGCCACCATGCCCAGCTAATTGTTTCTATATATTTTTAGTTAGCCAATTAATTTCTTTCTGTTTTTAAGTATAGACGGGGTCTTGCTCTTGCTCAGGCTAGTTTTGAACCCCTGACCTTGAGCGATCCTCCCACGTCAGCCTCCCAAAATGCTAGGATTACAGGCGTGAGCCACGGCGCCTAGCCTAGAATAATTGTATTTCTGTGTGAAGTATTCGTTGGATATTTTCCACCTTTTACTTCTTTTCTGCCTTTTGAGATTCTTTCCAAATCCGAGTCCTCAAATATGGAAGGATTGAGTGAAATAATAGACTGGTAATGATGTAACTCCAAAATTGCTCCTAATTGGCTTGAATTGAAAAGGATCTTTTAAAAGTTTTTGTTTGGGGGGAAGACACCCAGATTTAACAAAAAGCCACTGCTTTTTAATTTTACTTTTAGGAAGCACATGGTGTTCATTTTCAAATGAAAATGTGTTTTCTCCCATCTGCCATTTTCAACCATGATACTGCCGGCAGGTTTATCATTTTTATTGTCATTAATAATGCAGGAAAGATGAGATACTGATGCAAATTATTAGAATTCATTATGGAAGATATATATAAACATACCATTCTCTGAGCAGTACTATCTGAGTAGTTATGGGAAACCCTTCAAGTTTGAGAGCACATGCAAAATTTAAAATGATATAAATCTCCCTAGTGTGGCTGAATTAAGTTCCTTTTGATCAGAGCAGCATCTGTGTCTCAGATATCTAGCCTTCATTTATAGCTAACCAGAAGCATCAGGTCCTCAAATGAAGATACCGCCATGGTATTGATGTACCTATGTGGATACATAATTTCCTTCTAAGCTGATTAATAGATATATCAAGGATCTTAAAAATGTATTCACTTCATAAATAAACTAAAGTTTTTTTATCTGAGTATAATTTTTATTTTTTATTGCTATGTGTATTGCTTTAGTTATTTGCAGTGTCTTCTCATTCCTCACCTAATCCCCTCCCCTCAGGTTTCTAAGATTATAGTGGTAATAAGTTTATAAACCACATTAATTGCCACTGCTAGTATGTTATTTAACTTCCGGTTTCTAATTCATCTGTAAACCCTGAAGTATTTGATGCTGAAGACATTGAAATTGAACAGATTTTGAGCCAGTCTTCCCGTGGACTTTCCTAGAAGTGAGGTATCTTCGTTGTAAGCTCTGTGTTGGAGAAGATTGTGTTATCTTCAGCCCTGCAGAAGGCACTATTTCTAATAGTCTTAGCATACTCAGAATTGTCCAGAAGTTGTGGACTAGTGAAAAGGTTGCAGGCTTTGATACAGCTTAAGTTTTTGTGGGAGAAAATTACCTAACACCTTTGAGATTCAAGCATAATAATGCCTTCCTTGTAGAGTTTTTGCTAGAATTACATTAAATGAGCTACTATTTTAAAAGTACTCGACCCTACAAATCTATAGAAACAGGGAGCAGATTAGTGGGTCCCTGTAATTGGGGATGGGAATTAGGGCTCTCAATAGGGGGAAGGAAATGTTCTAAAACTGATTTGTGTGAATGGCTGTACAACTTGGTAAATTTACTAATCATTTAATTGTACACTTAAAATGGATGAATTGCTTGGTATGTAAATTATACTTCAATAAAGTTGTTTTTTAAATTAAAAAAAAAAAAGTGCTCGGCCCTACATTTTGCTTAGCAATGAGAGTCTCCTTCCTTCCATTTTCTTCAGAACAGCAGGTTGTAAATTCTTCAGAGGGCAGAGACCGTACGGGCTTACTTCATCATAATCCCAGCAGCAGCACGCAGTAGGCACTCAATTGCCTAAGTGAACTTGGCTTCTTACTTATTGCTTTTGAAGACTGGCCACTGGCAGGAATCTGTGTGGCCAACTCCCCCTACCCTTGTCATGTATTTAAGACCCAGTCACTATTTTAGTCTTTTCTTCTGCTTTCTAGCCTCCCTTCCCCACCAGATCCACTCTTAGAAGGTTTCCACTAATAGACCGTCTACCTTAGCTAGCTAGCTGGCTTGCAGGAAGGTAAGTTTAATGACTTACAAGGTTTCTAAAATTGTGTGCCAAAAGCCACACTGGTAATAGGAACTCAGGAGAAGCAACATGAGGTTAAGAGAGGGAGTGGTAAAGTAATCTCTTGCCTAGCCAGTGACCATGTCTTAACTTGTTTTTCCTAATATTTCTGAGAAACCCCGGGTATTGTGAAATGAGCTGTAAGCCTGGCTTTGGAACCAGCAGCAATGCCTGGCTTTTTCAGTACTCACCAACTATTTGGATTTGTCTGACTTGGTGAGCTTTCATGGCTCTGTTTATTTGCCTGTAGAAAGTGATAGTGATACACAGAATTGTCGTGAGATTTATATGAGAGTCTGTGGAAGAGCGAAGTAGCCATCTACTACAAGTACCTGGCATGTAGTAGATTCTCAGCCTGTGTTGGTTTTCTTTGCCCCCTTACTCTCAGCACTCGTTGTTGTGGTATCCAAAGAGGATAACTGGTGTGGTGGCAGGAATAATCTGTGCTTAATGCAGTAAGATTTAGTCCAGATGGTGACATAGGCTTTGTCTATAGGCTCTGTCTGCCAGCAGTGACTGGGACAGCTAGCCCAGTAAGTTTGCAGTTTGGGGAAGAAGGAAAGAAAGAATACAAGGAAACGTTTCTCTCAGAGCTTCGAATGCTCTATAACTATTAGTCTTGTGTTAGAATAATCCGGTGTATCCAGATGTGATCTGGGACTCCCCATTTTTGAAGAAATTAAGGTTTCTAACTGCATGCTCCTTAGGGGTGTGTGCATATTTTTTATGCTCATTAAAAACAAAAATCTGTGTTTTAGCACTGTTATTGATACTTTATTGGCAGAGGCAGTATATTCAAAATATTCAGCAAGTAGTACTGTGTATTGGCCACTAAATGGATACCAGCCTTGAAACCAGAGCAAGATCCTAATCCTCCACCTGTGCCAGGCATAAGTCCTCTAGTAGTTGGATCATGAGAAGGTCTGGGGATCTAGGACAAGGACCAGCATGGAGGGGTGAAACAGGGGAATGGGACCAGAGCTATGACTACTTACCGACTGGTTCAGAAGTATTAAATATTTTAAAAAGAGGAATGTTAAAATGCTTATTAGGGTGTATACTGGCTGGAGATTAGCCTACTTCTTGGTAGTTCAGTGATGAATGAATTACATTCTTAGATCTGATTCTGCCTGTTAAAGTTGTATGAATTTATCTTCGTGGGATTGAGGAACTTGTACTTTGCTAATTTTGATGTTTGTGTTAAGATAATAAAAATTTTTAATCTGACTTTTGAAAATAAGTATTAAAATTTGATTTAGGAAAAGACTTTTGAAACATTTTTGATATTAAAAATGTTGCTTCTATGTCAGGGAGGGATGAAAATTTTAGGATTAGTAGAATTGAAGACAGTTTATTGTTTTTATTTTCTTTTTCTTTTCTGTTCTTTTTTTTTTTCTTCTTTTTAAACCATAGTTGTGTTGTAGTGGGAATTGTGACTATTATAATCGTATTCAGGTGTCTTGCTATATCTTTATGTTTTGCTATATGTTTATATTACTTATCAATCTTGCATATTTATATTAGGGCTAGTAACCATTTTATGTAAAATTTTTCCCTATGAAATGGCTATTTAATGTTGGAATAATCCTATTTTGATAGTTTATTTTCCTTGAGGTTTCCTTCGATGCCACACCTTCCCCTTTTCCCTCAAACCGTCAATATCCTCTCTTTTCACCTCCCTCTCCACTGATAACCTTACTTCTTATTTTTACTAAGAAATTGAAAGCCATCTGAAGAGAACATACTAATCTTCCCACTTCCAAGTCTGTTAATCTTCCTGCATATTATTATTCTTGCTTTATCTGAGACAAATCCACAGATTACATGGGTACAGAATTCCATTCCCTCTCTCTTAAGGACTTTGTCCCTCCAGTTATCTCTTGTACCATCCATTTTGATCTTAAGCAAATGAACCTTATTTTATGCAATGCGTACTTGTAATCTTGACCGTTGTGTGTAAATTTAATTCACAATTCTTAGCAGATATTTCTTTAGCTCCTCTTTGTGTAATGTTTTGTGCTAGATACTCTGGGGATGCCAATGTGAATGTTCTCTGCACTCCAGGAGTTCTCTCCACCCTAGTAGAGGAAGAAAAGGAATGTAGGCACTGAATGTCTATTTCCTTCATAAAGCCCTGTGAGAATGGTGCTAACAGTTCTGAAGAGGGAACGGTTCTTTTTGGTTGAAGTAGTAGGGGAAACTTAAGGAAAGTGGTCAGGCAGAACTTCAGCTGTATTTAAAATGATGATCAGACTTTGAATTGTCAGGTAAGAATGCATGAATCAAAGGTAAGGAATTTTAAAAATGTACTTTGGTGCAAGAGAGAGAAAGTAATGAAAGAACAGTTTTTAAAGGTATGTTGGGGCTGTTAATGGAGGTTCTTGGCGATTGCCCTGAGAAGTTTGGACTTCATTTGGACTGAAGGAGAGCCACTGAAGATTGTGTGGGAAGGAGTGTTAAAAAGTACTGTGGTTGCATTGGTCGTGAATTAGAGGGAAATGAAAATAGAATAAAGGAAAGTCAGAGGGTTTTGAAATTTTTCAAGCCAAACTGTATTTCATGTGCCCTAAAGCAACTCATTTATTTAGAGATCCTATGATTTTTTTGTACAATGACTAAACGTTCCATGAAATACTTGTTTTACAAATTTTGATTTTCATGTCAGGTTTGCTTAAAGCAGGAATAGAATCAGTTTTCCTAGTCTCTGAAATCTAGTCTCTGAAAGGAAATTATGTCATGAGATGGATAATATCCTTGGGGTGGATCTTGTGATGATTTAGTCTTGCTGAGGAGGGAATAGAGGCTTATAGAAAATCAGAGGCTGTATCTAGCTGGTACATGATATCAGCAGACTGACCAGTTAAGCAGCCCCACTGAAAAGATGTATAGACTATTTGCCAAAAATCTTTTGTTTATTTCTCAATTCAGATTGGTACCAGTGAGTAGATAATTTGTTAGAATCATCTATTAGGTCATTAAATATGAAATGTCTGATTTAAAATCGGAAGTGTAGTTTATTATATCTCAAACAAGAACCAGTACCATTAATCAAAGAATGCATCTAAACTATAGACACAGTTTTGCCATCTCAATGGTAGCTCACGTATGCCAGCAGTGAAGAAGCCTGGAGAGCAAGTGGTGATGAAATCACAAAAGGTGTTTCCAGAGCTTGTTGAGAATTGAGTATTTTTTCTTGCAGGAAGTGGCCCAAAGCCTGGAAGAAGTGATAGTCAGTTGGTGTAAGGTCTGATGAATATGGTGAATGACAGAGAGTTTCCAAGTCCAGCCTCTGTAGTTTGAGCAGTGCTGTTTGTGTGACATGTGGTTGAGCGTTGTCTTGGAAGAGGATTGGCCTGTCTCTATTGACCAATCTCAACTGCTTAATTGCAAGTATCCTCATCGAGTCTAGTTGGTTGCAGTAGACACCGCTGTCATCGACTAACCAGGTTTCATGAAGCTGTAGTGGACAATACCAGCACCAGACCACAAAACTGATAGCCCCATTAGCTTTTTTTTTGATGAATATTCAGTTTTGGACTGTGTTTTGGCACTTGATCTTTGTCCAGCCATTGTGCCCAACACTTGTGATTGTCAAAAAGAATCCATTTTTCATCACATGTAACAATATGGTGTAGAAATGGTTTACCGTTTCTGGTTTATGTCGTGACAGTAAAGGAAGGGGGGCTTCCAGATGATTTCTCTTCTGGCGCTAATTTAATTCATGCAGAACCCATCTTCTATCCAGCTTCTTTACCTTGCCAGTTTGTTTCAAATGGTCCAATATTGTTGGAATAGTAACAACTTTCAGCTCATCATTGTCCACCTTGGTCTCAGGTCACCCACGTGGCTCATTTTCAAGATTAAACTCACCAGAACGGAACTTCTCAAACCATCAATGTACAGTGCTTAGCTTAGCTGGGTAGTTCTGGTTCAGGGTCTCTCATGAGTTTGTAGTAAAGCTGTTAGTTGGGCTGTAGTTATTTAAAGACTCTATGAGTTTGGGCCGGGCGCGGTGGCTCACGCCTGTAATCCCAGCACTCTGGGAGGCCAAGGCGGGCGGAGCGCTCAAGGTCAGGAGTTCGAAACCAGCCTGAGCAAGAGCGAGACCCCGTCTCTACTAAAAATAGGAAGAAATTAGTTGGCCAACTAAAAATATATATAGAAAAAATTAGCCAGGCATGGTGGCTCATGCCTGTAGTCCCAGCTACTTGGGAGGCTGAGGCAGAAGGATTGCTTGAGCCCAGGAGTTTGAGGT
>CAUYRT010089620.1:0-15065 GCA_963574885.1 Lepilemur ruficaudatus
CTATATATATTTTTAGTTGGCCCAATTAATTTCTTTCTATTTTTGGTAGAGACGGAGTCTCACTCTTGCTCAGGCTGGTTTCGAACTCCTGACCTTGAGCGATCCTCCTGTCTCGGCCTCCCAGAGTGCTAGGATTATAGGTGTGAGCCACCGCGCCCGGCCAGCTTGTGATTATCTTTCAAATTTTTTTAGAGCAATTTTTGTGAAACTATGGATAAGTAAAAAATTCGTGTTATTTTCAAATATGAGTTCTGTTGTGAAACCAATGCAGCGCAGATAGCTTGAAATATCAACGAAGTGTTTGGGAAGGATATGGCTAATGAACACACAGTACATCGACAGTTTGAGAAGTTCCGTTCTGGTGATTTTAATCTTGAAAACGAGCCACGTGGGTGACCTGAGACCAACGTGGATAATGATGAACTGAAAGCTGTAGTGGAAGCAAATCCATCTGAACCTATGCATGAATTAGCAAGGTTTGACATTATGATTCCAACAATATTGGACCATTTGAAACAAATTGGCAAGATAAAGAAGCTGGATAGATGGGTTCTGCATGAATTGAATGAATATTAGAAGAGAAATAGTCTCGAAGCTTGCCTTTCTTTGTCACGACATAAAGGCAAACCATTTCTACACCATATTGTTATGTGTGATGAAAAATGGATTCTTTTTGACAATCACAAGCATTCAGCATAATGGTTGGATAAAGATGAAGTGCAAAAACAGTCCAAAAACTGAATATTCACCAAAAATAAGCTAATGGGTTCAGTTTGGTGGTCTAGTGTTGGTATTATCCACTACAGCTTCATGAAACCTGGTCAGTTGATTACAGCGGATGTCTGCTGCAACCAATTGGATGAAATGATGAGGATGCTTACTATTAAGCAGCCAAGATAGGTTAACAGAGACAGACCAATCAGTCTTCTCCAAGATAACACTAGACCACGTGCTGCATAAACAACACTGCTCAAACTAGAGGCTGGACTTGGAAACTCTCTGTCATCTACCATATTCACCAAACCTTGCACCAACTGACTACCACTTTCTTCCAGGCTTTGGAAGGAAAAATATTCAATTCTCAACAAGTTGTGGAAAATGCCTTTTGCTATTTCATCACCACTCGCTAAGTTCCTTTGCTGCTAGCATAAACAAGCTACCAATAAGATGGCAAAACTGTGTTGATAGTTTAGGCACATACTTTGATTAATTGTACTGCTATTTGTTTGAGATGTAATAAACTACACTTACATTTGAAATTGGACACTTCATATTTAATATTGCTAGTGAGTCTGTGAGTTGGTTGGGTGGTTTTCCTGCTGTTTTTGCCTGGGCTCATTCCTGTGTGTGTAATCAAATGATGGCTGGTATGGCCGACTAAGATGACTTTGCTCCTATGTTTGGCAGTTCATACTACCTGTTGGCTAGGACACCTTGGTCCTCCTTCATGTGGCCTTTTATCCTCCAAGCATGCTAGACTGGCTTCTTTACAGAGCAGCATTCCAAGAACACAAAAACAGATGCTTCAAGTTCATTTAAGTCTTGGTGTCACTTCAGCCACATTCTAATGATCAAACAAATCACAGAGCTAGCCCAGATTCAAAGAAAGGAGAAATAAATAGGCTTCAACTCTTGATGGGAGAAGGGGCATGCAGGATGAGAAGAATTCTTATGGCCATCTTTGCAAGCAATTTACCACATTTCTTAAGGGATAGTACACTGGTTAGGCATAGTCCCAGGCTAAGCAGACTATTGGTCTTGCAAGTTTTGGGGTCAGGGTTTATTTTTGTAACAGAAGTGAGCACGGGTTGATGTTCACTTTAGGAAATGTAGTTATTCTTGCAAGACTCTTGTTGGTTGGGTCACTTTCAGAAGCATGCTTAGTGGAGTAAGTCTGCCATGGAGGCTGCCTGGACTGTTAGCTTTCAGAAATATATACACTAAAACGGTGGATAGACTGAGATGATTAGACTGAGATGAATTGTTATTTGTTGATGAATAATAGAAAATTATCTTTTATAACAGTAAGGGGACTTTTTAAACAATCTGTCTTTCCTGCAGGTGTATAAGAGGAAAACTGAAGCTGCCAAGAAAGAGTATCTAAAGGCTCTGGCTGCTTATAAAGACAACCAAGAGTGTCAGGTAAGAGCATTAGGGTAGATAGATATTTAAACCAATAAGATATTTTGTGAACTGTTTTTTAGTAATAGAAAATACCACCAAAATTCTATGGAACATATTATCATATAGTATTAAAAGTTTATCCTGCTATTTCCATCATATAAACCTTGCCAGTCTTTCTGAGTTTAATTATTATTTCTTTCCAATGGGTACTTAAGCCAGGGTAGTACCCACAGCTGCTGCTTTTTTTTTTTTTTTTTTTAAATCTGTGATGTATCTTTTCTTGGTAGGGAATTAGTATGAATATGTCCTGTGGTAGACAGTAAACCTCCCAATGACTTTTTTTTTTTTTGTCATCTTTTAGGCTACTGTAGAAACAGTGGAATTGGATCCAGTGCCAGCATCACAGACTCCTTCTCCACCTCCTATGGCTACCGTTGACCCAGCATCTCCAGCTCCAGCCTCAACAGAACCCCCTGCCCTGTCCCCTTCCATTGTTGTTAACTCCACTCTTTCATCCTATGTGGCAAACCAGGCTTCTTCTGGGGCTGGAGGTCAGCCCAATATCACCAAATTGATAATTACCAAACAGATGTTGCCCTCTTCTATTACTATGTCTCAAGGCGGGATGGTTACTGTTATCCCAGCCACCGTGGTTACCTCCCGGGGGCTCCAACTAGGCCAAACCAGTACAGCTACTATCCAGCCCAGTCAACAAGCCCAGATTGTCACTCGGTCAGTGTTGCAGGCAGCAGCAGCTGCTGCTGCTTCTATGCAACTGCCTCCACCACGACTACAGCCCCCTCCTTTACAACAGATGCCTCAGCCCCCTACTCAGCAGCAAGTTACCATTCTGCAGCAGCCACCTCCACTCCAGGCCATGCAACAGCCTCCACCTCAGAAAGTTCGAATCAACTTACAGCAACAGCCACCTCCTCTGCAAATCAAGAAGATTGTGCCTCTACCCACTTTGAAAATGCAGACTACCTTAGTCCCACCAGCTGTGGAAAGTAGTCCTGAGCGGCCTATGAACAACAGCCCTGAGGCCCATACAGTGGAGGCCACCTCTCCTGAGACAATCTGTGAGATGATCACAGATGTAGTTCCTGAGGTGAGCCTCTGTTTAAGTCTTTCCTCTAGTACATTGGAAACATATAAGAGCATTTTTGGTTGACTTGATAGAAGTGCGGGTTGCTACTAGCATTTATTTAGTGCCTGGCAACTAAGAGTGTGAAACATCCTGCAGATGGGAGTTCCCTGCCAGAGTGACTTGTCTCACTGAGGATACTCACTGAGTTTTTGGTGAGAAACATTAAAGAGGGCCTCCTGTCCCAGACCACTCCTTAAACCAAGCAGAGGTAACACTAGTTCACCTACAGAGGAAATATAGCCTAAGCATTTATTTTTCAGTTTTCTACCTGAGGATCCTAAACTTTAGAAATATAAATCCTTTCATTTCTCCATTTCTCCTGGGTCTTAACTGCTTAGCTTAATGTTTTTAATGTGTGTGGGCAGGGGAATATAACCAGAAAATTTTAATTGGTTCATTAAGTCTTTTAAAGACATACACAGATGCTAAGCATCCTAGTTTTTTTAAACTTGCACATGACCAGTAGTCATTTTAAAATATGGGTGTTTTTGAGACCGTAGTTCTACAATTATGGAAGCAACCATTTAAAAGAAAAACGAAAAAACACCGTATCAGCAGGAAACTTTATAAATCTGCAAATTCTTTTCCTATTTCTAATAGCACCACATTTTGTCCTCTCTTAGTTAGCCCTCCGAGTCTAGCTTAGTTGAGGTGACTCAACCTTTACTCATTCTTTTGATTTGATACTTTCAGAGGAATATTATTCCAGCATAGAATAAAGTCAATAATGGGCTAGATTAAAGAGCACTAGCATATGCTGAGACTTCCCCTGATGGGAAGAATCTTCATGTCAGCCTGCTTGGCAAAGTTCTGAAGCTGGGCTATAGTTTTTGGGATGCCAAAAACTCAACACTTTCTGAAACTTTGCCCCCATTCGTCAGGGATTATAGCACCTGTTGCTCCATTGGTTCCTAGGGATAACCTGACTGGCTCATTAGCTAGGCAGGGAGCAATCTAATCCACCCTTGGTGCTCTCTTCCTCTCAACAGGTTGAGTCTCCTTCTCCAATGGATGTTGAATTGGTGAGTGAGTCTCCTGGGACACTCTCACCCCAGCCTCGATGTGTGAGGTCTGGTTGTGAGAACCCTCCGGTTGTGAGTAAGGACTGGGACAATGAGTACTGCAGCAATGAGTGTGTGGTGAAGCACTGCAGGTGAGCTTACAGTTCCCCTTCTTATAATGCAGGTATTGCTAAATTAACTATGTTGGGAACCATGGTAACCTTGCGCATATAATTGGTGTCACCTTACCTTAGGTAGAGTAGGTTGCTATGTGATATATGTGATCTGATTAGAGAGGCTACTAGAAGTTCCCCTCCTTGCTTAAAAAGACCTTATATTTCCCACATTGTCACAGATGACATAATAAGCAGTTCACACTTTTCAGTTAACCATTTACCATGCTATGTATGATCTTTAAAAGTACAGAGATACTTTAAGCTGTTGGTGATAGTGAATATTAGCTTTTCAATCTTTAGTGCAAATCAGACCAGTTAGGGAATGAGAATTTGGAGAGGAATGGAAAAGTGAAAAGTAGCACAGTAAGATGCTGGGAGGCGGGGAGGGAGAAGTTACAAAGAGTTTATTGTCCCCAGATTTTCCTAGGAATTACCTGTATCTATGAAACAAGGCATTTGTATTTCCTTAAGATCCTCTTCAGTAGATTAGCACTGCCTCTACTTCTAACTTTTAGGCCTCTTGTTCTTATATTACTAAGGTAATGCTGTCTCACCTTTATGCTACAAGAAATTAACTGGGAATCTATTTATTTAAGACAGAGTTAAAAAGAATTTTATCTAGGCTGTAATTCTTCTTGTGTAATTCTGTTGATGTGTATCTTTTTCTTTCCTAGGGATGTATTCTTGGCCTGGGTAGCCTCTAGAAATTCAAACACTGTGGTGTTTGTGAAATAGTCCTTCCTGTTCTCCAAGCCAGTGAAGATTTATCTGCTGGGAACATGTCCAAGAGCCTGTTTTTGAAATAGAAGCTTGACTTCTGGTAGTGCCTGATCTCAACCCAAGATGGCCCTTCATACTTTCCCCTCTTTTCTCCCTTCAGCAGAGGCCATGAAGCAGGGCCATTGAGTTTGCCGTAATCCGGAATTGCTTATTCTTTTCAACTACAAGCAGAAATGCCAGTGATAATACCAGTAGAAAGGGTGAAGGGAGTATGGACAAACATAGGCATGGTAGGGGTGGTGATGGGGGTTTGAGTAAACTTACTGGTATAATTGTCATAGGACTTGCCTAAAATATTATTAAAATGATGGGAGAGTACTCAGCTTTGAGCCTAGGAGAAACTGCCACTGTGTGCATCCATTTGAAAAGGGTTGAGAGATTATGTTAAAGGTTCCCTCTTAAAACAGGAAACTACTATCACATCAATACGCTGCTTTGAGAACAAAGGTTTTCAACACAACAGGCACACTGGGCAAGAGGTTTCAGTGAAGTCTAAAGAAGTTGTGTTCACCACTTGTGTTTGATGACATATCTTTAAAAGATAGAGATGTTTTCACTTACATATAGGCCAATTCTCTTCATACCTAGGTACTTATTTAACCTGTTTACTTTTTTTTTCTTGGAAGTAAGGTAAAGAATAATAGACTAGCAAAGCCACATAGTTATATTAGAATAAGCAAAAGTTAGAGCATGATAGTCATAGTGGTAATAACCTTAAGTGAAGCTCAAATTCTTACCTTAAGAAATGCTGTCCTAGAGAACCCCTTTTTTTTCTTTTTTTGAGACAGAGTCTCACTCTGTCACCCTGGGTAGACTGCAGTGGCGTCAGCGTAGCTCACAGCAACCTCAAACTCCTGGGCTCAAGTGATCCTCCCGCCTCAGCCTCCCGAGTAGCTGGGACTGTAGGTGCACGCCACGACACCCGGCTAATTTTTCTATTTTTAGTAGAGACGAGGTCTCACTCTTGCTCAGGCTGGTCTCAAACTCCTGAGCTTAAGCAATCCTCCCACCTCGGCCTCCCAGAATGCTAGGATTACAGGCATGAGCACTGTACCTGGCCTGAGAATCCCTTTCGTAACTAATCACTTTGATCTAGATAGTCCTGTTTTATGATCAACATTTTAATGCTTTTTATGCATTCATTTAGTTTTGAACCCTCACAACAACCCTGTGAGGTAGATAATATTCCCATTTTACCTATAAGGAATCACACACTGTTAAAGTGGCAGAGCCAGAATTTGACCTTGAAATCCCAATTACAATACAAACGTTTATTTAAATAAAGAAAAAAAGCTATTGTACAAATATTACTCTTCAAGTTTAGCCTGCAGAGCCATGACTACAGATGCTTAGCTTTGTATGGCAGTGCTTCTATAAATTCTTAGGTTTAGAGATGATACCATCTGGATACCTTTGCTTGAACCGTGCAACCACATCTGGGTCTAGTAGGTGGATCCCATCCAACTGGTTTCCAAGGGTGATCCTGAAACGAGAAAAGAAGGGGCAAACTAGAAATCTTGGAATTAAAAAGCCTAGTGGAACATGATGGGTAACTCTACTAACTTCTGACCTTGACCATAAACAGTTTTGCCCTAGGAACTAGCCTGGTCTCTAGTCATCTTACCAGTTGGGTTGCACATTGTGTGGTCTTCCAAATAGCTCAATCTTGCGAGTGCCAGGGGATAGTCTCTCGATCATGCCATAGATTTCATCTGGTTTATGACTGGTGGAACGAACCTAGGAAATAAAGACTAGCTACTTTTTAAGTTACCCAAGATTGCAATTCTAGCCATTTGTATTACGTTTATGATCAAAATGAGAAAAACATGGGATGAGAATACACCTGACATGAATAACTGATGCCAACGAAAATGTGGAAGCTTTGGATGACTGGGGAAGCACATACCTCAGCTACGATCACATCACAATCCAGACCTTGGTTGAAGCCTTGGGGATTTCCTTTGACACCAACCTGCTCACCACAGTAAACAGATTACTTTATGAAACCACACCTTTTGAACTTCTCAATAAATTGAAATAATCCCTCTTTATGTTCCACCTACTGAATTGGGCCCCACTGCTCACCAAGCAGTGTTCCTTCCCATGGTTCAACCAGTGACCCGTACGGCCTGTCCGAATGATGCGTTGCAGTTGATTTGTCTTCACCCAGATAATTTCATCTACCCGTTCATAACTGTGGGGCATAAGAAAGAACTGGAGCTTTAACCAGGCTTTCAGAGTTTACAGGCAGTAACATATATAGAGGCAAGGAATCACAGGGAAAACTTTGGGAGAAGGGAACATCTCTCAACTATACCAGTAAGTATTTCCTTCAAAAGAAAGCAACACAACTGCTACTTACCCCCAGAGGTTTAGACATTCTCTGCCCAACTCCATGGCCCTAGAAAGAAGCAAGACTCAACCTACTTGTATGTCCATATTTTTTTCTCCCTATAAAATATTTGACATGTTATAAATCCAGAGGTCAGTGAACATTTACATGCAAGATACCATTAAGGCAACAGGGTGGATCTAAGAATGAAAAGATAAAACATAGTATCTACTCTCAATGACCTTACTGTTCTCAAAGAACAATGTAGAGTTCAATATAATTTGAGGTATCATTTGTGTTATAAACAGGCATTAGGGCTCAGTAAGAAATAAGGCTGAATCAGTCATACATTTAAGAGCAGGGCTAGGAAAACCCAGGATTTTATCTCCCACCCAGTTCTCTGTGTTAAATCTGCCCAAACCTACGTATCTTTGAACTGCATTACCTGCCTGTGACCCAGAGGAAGAGAAAGCCATCATCCTGCAGTACTGGGATGTTGAGCCTGCGCATCTCATCATCTGTCAGGGTCCCATAGGGCAGCTCCATGTGAATATCCCAGGGTGGGTCAGCCATCACAACTGCAAACTTGCCCAAGATACTGACGTCCAGGTAACGGATATCACAACAGATCCACTGTGTAAGGTGGTATTTGGTCATCTTCCCTTACTTCACTCTCAGATTCATGGCCCCAGTCCCTCTGTTGCATTGATTTTCCTATTCCCTTATAAAAATATCTATCCCACTCCATTCCCAATCAGCAAGACAGATTGCTGATTTATGCCCTGCTTTCCTACATGTATGGCTGCCCAACTCAGACTTAAGTTCATAAGTTGAGATGAGTTTTCTAAGCAGACAGGTACCTGAGGGGGGAAAAGCCGATCTGCACTGGAGTCACCTCCAACACTCTGTGTAAGAGCAAGCTCCTGGCTTGGGGTGTGGTCTTTGCTGCCAGGAGCCTCAGAATCCATGCAAGCATCAATTTCATAGTGAACGTATTTGCAGGTATCCATGTGGAAACATGTGTTAAGGAAAGAGCAGTCACCTAAAGACTCGTCAGTGTGTTTATTGATAATTCGTCTGGGGAAATAAGGGAAAATCAGAATCAAGATGGTGCTTAAGAGGTACATCTCACAGTTCAATTTCCAAATGGTTTCAAAATTTCTTGTTTTTTATTACCCTCCCCTAATTCTATTGTTAGAGCTTCCTCCAAGAGTTTTAAGGGAAGGGAGGCAGGTGACATGGAAATCCATAATTCACACTAAGGAATAATTATAATTTCTCTCTGAGCAAAGACTTGGTTTCTTCTCTTACCACAGGCAGGAAAGCAGTGCAGGAAGGACCTGGTTGGTTAAAGCAGAATGAAATACTGACCTAAGAGTTCAGGTTCCTGTTTCTCCTAAGATCATCTTCCTTCCAGAGAACTTTAACTTTTTCATTGTGGCTCAGAGACAGATGCCTTGCTATTGCAAGAAGAAGGGAGCATTTTAAGAAAATCTCACATCTATTTGGGAGTGCAGTCTGTATTCCTTCCCACACAATGCCACTTCTGAAAGTATACCTTTACAGTCTAGAGGACTTAAGACAAACCATAAACTAAATAATAGGATTACAATCAGAACTCCAATGTCAGAAGGAATATGCTCAAAGGAATGATTGCTTCTGGGAAACCCATCCCACGTCATTCCCTCCCAAGAGACCTGAAGTGCAGCTTGCGAC
Source organism: Lepilemur ruficaudatus (assembly GCA_963574885.1). Classification (NCBI taxonomy): domain Eukaryota; kingdom Metazoa; phylum Chordata; class Mammalia; order Primates; family Lepilemuridae; genus Lepilemur; species Lepilemur ruficaudatus. The sequence continues at coordinate 9,277 of CAUYRT010089620.1, forward strand.
AGGGTCGATCAGCATCACTGGCTTTCATGCATTCCTCCTTGGTTCCATAGTCACAGAATTCTTGTACTTGGGCCCGACCTCGTGAGCGAAACTTTTCAACAATGGATTGTTCCTTGGCTGTTGTAGTATTTAATAGCTCTAGAATCTCCTGACTGACCTGTGACAGAAGCAGCCTTGGATTTAAAAGGGTTTGCAGATTAGATCAGCTCTTAAACTATCTCCGCAAATTCTATTTGACAGTAATGTCTTATAAGAGATAAATCAGCTAAGTTAACATCAGAAAACTAGAACCTTAGGATAAGAAATTTGTCAGGGAGGCTGGGCGCGGTGGCTAACGCCTGTAATCCTAGCACTCTGGGAGGCCGAGGTGGGTGGATCACTCAAGGTCATGAGTTCGAAACCAGCCTGAGCAAGAACAAGACCCCGTCTCTACTAACAAAAATAGAAACAAATTAATTGGCCAACTAAAAATATATAGAAAATATTAGCTGGGCATGGTGGTGCATGCCTGTAGTCCCAGCTACTCGGGAGGCTGAGGCAGAAGGATCGCTGGAGCCCAGGAGTTTGAGGTTGCTGTGAGCTAGGCTGACGCCACGGCACTCTAGCCAGGCAACAGAGTAAGACTCTGTCTCAAAAAGAAAAAAAAAAAGAAATTTGTCAGGGGTTCAATCCTTCCTCACAAATCTACATTTAGGATGAAATTAAAACGCAAGAGGCCTGGTTTCTACTAAGCATTAAGCTAATCTTCCCCTCCCCAAGAAAGCATTCCTTCCCACGAAAACCACTTATATTTGCTAAGGTACAATGCTAAATACTTCACTATTTAGATCACGAGTCTATTCAACAATTCTACAAGGGAGAGTACTACGGTTACCCTCACATTACAGATGGGAAGACTAAACCTCAAGAGAAGTTAATTAACTTGTTCAAACTCATACAACTAGAAGTAGCAAATGGATGAGAACTTACATCAGTCCAATACTTATACTCAGAACCAATCTGCATTGTTTAATCATCAATTTCGACAATTACTGGTCCATAGGACTATCTTCTAAGATTCCTCTCCATTCATATCACTGCATTTCTATATTTGGATTCCTCTTCTCTTAATCTGAGGAGTCTTCCAAACAGATTCAATGACAGCTTCTTGAAATCAGGGTTTTTTGACATTGGCATTATTAACATCTTGAGCCACATAATCTTTTCAATTCTTTGTTGTGGGGGGCTGTCCTTACTATGCATTGTAGGATGTTAAGCAACATCCCTGGCCTCTATCCACTAGATGCCAGTAGTACTACCCATGTTATGACAATAAAAAGATTTCTAGACATTGCCAGGTGTCCTGGGAGGCTGGGGAATCAACCCCAGTTGAGAACCACTGCTTTAAACCCTCAATTCTAAGAATTTCTCCTTGCCCTAAAGGTAAATCCTTCTCCATCACAGCTGTAACTAAAAACATATTGTGAGAATATTTCCATATGATTCCTACCTTCTTGCTCTGTTGTTCCTTAGTGGACTGTTGGTTCAGAAGGCTCTCTATCTCCAGATCAACATCTGAGGCAGCATGTTTCCTTGATTTCTTGGCTGGTTCCTTGGCTGGTTCTGATGCTGAAGAGGCCAGACCAGAGGCTAAAGAGCTAGCAAAGGCAGCTACTGTAGCTGAGTCCTGTTCTGCACGCCGCTTCTGCCCTGTGATAGTCCCTGCTACCTCCCCAGGGCCTTTCTTTTCTGCCACAGCACCCATCATGGCAGAGAGCTTGGAATGGTCAGCATAGGTCACAAGAGTGGGATGTGCATCATCTTGCAGGAGACCTCGCTTTACTTCAATCAACTCCTGAGCTGCAAACTTCTGTAAGAGGCTTTCCACCCCATCTTGAGTGGCAGGGGCATCTGGCTAGAGGAAGAGGAGAGGAGAGGGCAATAAGACACTGACCATGAACTGAAAATAAGTTGTTGATCTTAACGTTATCAGGTCATTACCGTGGAGATGGCAAGACGGATGGACACAGCATCAGTGGGCAATGTTAAGGCCAGATCAGAGAGGTGATGTAGCAACTTCTTCTCTAACTCAGGGTCTGTAGCTAATTCAGGAACTGCTGAAGCTGTGCTAGGCTTAGGACCACCAGAAGTGGGCACAGTAGGCACTGGGCTGTCACTACGGAAGGTTGGGGATAGTGCTGCCTCTGGATTCCGTAAATCTAAGAATAAAGAAAAGTAAAAATGAAAAAGGGCAACCACTGTCAAGTCTAACATTCCTCAGAAGTCAAATTTCCTAGCATTCCTAGTATACGGGTCTTTTATTTCATACAAGAAATTCTCTAACCAACTTTAGCACTATATTAGCTTTCCTCATTCAAACTCAAGCATTCACTGCTTTGCCAAGATAATCCTAGATTTTCTAAGAACTGCCTACCTTTTGTCTATTGAGTGAGAGGTGTTTTCCTAATTCCTTGTCCTTGCTGTGCTTCAAAGGAAGTAAATTAGCAGCACAATAGATTTAAATGTCCCCACCACCTCCCTTCTCTCACACTAAATGTTATAATCAACCTACATTTTAATAAAAGCCAGAAATATTAATATTTTCAATGACCTAACCTGGGATCAGATTATCTTTTTCAGGTATCTTTTTCAGTTTGAATTTTAATCAATCAAGACCACTGGCCATCAGAGAATGTTCAAGATGACAGTGTTAGAGGCAGAACAATGTGATCTGAACCACTCATAAACACACAAATCTTACAATATTTTGATGAAGCCCTGGTCACCAAATGGTATTTTCTTACTGTGTATTGTTATCATCTACTGTTACTTCACAAGCTGGGGCAGCCATCATAACATTAATAAGATTTAAGAAGTTCATATTAGGACAAAATGTTATCTTTGAGAAAGCATAATATCTATGGTTATTTAGTTAAAATTCAGATGAAAAATTAAACTCTTAGGACCTGGACTGAAATTCTGTTAAATAAAATATCATGTAAGTGGGTCATTATTAGTTTACATTTAGAAATATTTTTGAAATTTCCACTCTAATGGAACTGAATTTAGTAAAATCTGACTCAGAGGTTCCAAAAAAAGAATGTAGCTGAACACCAAGAATCTTGCTAGAATAGTTACATTTTACGAAAATAAATTATACCCTATTTGGAAAACAGACTCAATTCCATGCTAGCTGGAAATGTTAGATATTGACAGAACTTTCTTTACTTTGCTTATTTCTTATCATTCCTTTATGTTTTGCTGAATCTTAGACTGGAACTTTTGCCAGCTGAACTGATACTAGGTTCTTTGTTTTGATAAAGAGGTGTTGTACACAAGGAAGGGTCATGGAAGCACTCTGAAGATCTGGATAAGAAAAAGTTTGAGACTAACTGACCTAAGTTAAAACTATGTAAGAAATGTTAAGGGGCAATTACTATTTAGCTTACTTGGAAGACTATAAACAAAATTCCCGCACTGGCCAGGCGCTGTGGCTCACGCCTGTAATCCTAGCACTCTGGGAGGCCGAGGCGGGTGGATCGCTCAAGGTCAGGAGTTCAAAACCAGCCTGAGCAAGAGCGAGATCCCATCTCTACTAAAAATAGAAAGAAATTAATTGGACAACTAAAAATATATAGAAAATATTGGCCGGGAATGGTGGCACATGCCTGTAGTCCCAGCTACTCGGGAGGCTGAGGCAGAAGGATTGCTTGAGCCCAGGAGTTTGAGGTTGCTGTGAGCTACGCTGATGCCACGGCACTCACTCTAGCCCGGGCAAGGGAGTGAGACTCTGTATCAAAAAAAAAAAAAAAAAAAAAAAAATTCCCGCACTGAATAGAACTAGACTGGTGGCGATTACTGAAATCCCTTGAAATTCACAAATCCTATAAGTCTAATAAATTTTAGCTAAAATGCCTTTATGGTCTAAGTTTAGTAAAATATTTATACCAGGCTCAAACTCTGAGCTTTCTTTTATTAGTCAAGTTTTTAATTTCTTTAAAGTAATCAAAAATTTCTTTCATTGAACAACCTAAGCACAATCAATGATAAATTTCATTAAGGCAAAAAAAAAAACACAACACAAAGCATTTTGAAATTAGAGCTTCAGATATTACATCCACAAATTTAAGTGTTACACATCATATATCGACCTTTTTAAATCATAAAGTATGCCAAAGGGAGTAATAGATCATATACATTATAGAACTAAAGATTTTGATAATAGAAACGGAGGCAAAAGGAAAATGTAAGTTTTAAATCAACATTCAGCATATGGGTCTTAAATTTTGTTATGTAGATTATAAAATTCTCAGTATTTTAGGTAAGCCATAAATGATCTATTTTTCCCTCTTAATTTATGTTCAAATTTTGTACCAAGTACCACGTAGTATAGTGCTGTTGTCATTAGCATAAGTTTTATTTTGTTAATCAAGGCCTAAGCTCTCTATAGACAATCCTTTTATATCTTGATTTTGCATACTGTGCTAGTTTCTTGTCCATGTGACTTAAATGAAAATAACTTGTGAGTATTGTCCATGATCAAAATGAATATCAATTTACTGATCATTTTCCATTATTTCAAGCTAACAAAGGTCTCCCAATGATTCTCTGCCCATAGTATTTTGCATTATTAATAATGTGGATACATTTTGATTCATTTTATATCCCTGTCTTTTAACATTTGAGTTCAGTTGTAAATAATAATCAAATTCAGTACTGCTATAAAAACCAAAATGTGGTAGGAAAATTTGTATTTCCTGTGAAAAAAGAACTGAATAATCTGAACTTTTATCAAATCTTTGGTTACATCTTACGTGTGTGTGTATGAGAGAGAGAGAGAGAGAGAGAGAGAGAGAGGCAGGGAGGGACAGGCAGGCAGTCTAGCTCTGTCACCTGGGCTACAGTACACTGGCACAATCATGGCTCACTACAACCTCAAACTCCTGGGCTCAAGCGATCCTCCTACCTCAGCCTCCCAAATAGCTGTGACTACAGGAGCATGCCACCACACTCAGATAATTTCTCTATTTTTTGTAGAGATGGGGTTTTGCTCAGGCTGATCTCAAACTCCTGGCCTCAAGCAATCCTCCTGCCTTGGTCTCCCAAAGTGCTAGGATTATAGGTGTGAGCCACCACACCCAGCCTCTTTGATTATATCTTACATGACAACATGATTAATAAACTAACATAGTGTGTTTCACAATGTTTTCCTAAGAATCCTAAAGCTCAAATAACTATATTCTTTCAAATAATCAAAAGAACAGAACCAAATGATGGGCCAGATGAAGCTGTGGGTCAGAAGACAATACATGTTTAATCACAACCTCAAAACTACTTTTGCAAAAGTCTTCACCATATTATCAGATGGATGTACAAGTCAAGAGATATATCTGAAAAAGAATCTTTACATTTAAGGGAGAATACATTCTTGTCAAAATTATTAAACATGTTTAGCAAGGACCTGGACGAAAAGTATCGAGGCTCTAGTAGTTAGGTTTGCATATAGCACAAAGTTAATACCAAAGTATGGTTAATATCAGGGAAAAATGAAATGAAACTTAAAATGACCAAAAGCAATTAGATTCACCCATCTAAAGAGTATGAAATTCTGAGGGGTAGCTCTGATTAAAAAAAAAAAAAAAAAAAAGGAGGCCGGATGCGGTGGCTCACACCTGTAATCCTAGCACTCTGGGAGGCTGAGGCAGTTGGATCGCTCAAAGTCAGGAGTTCCAAACTAGCCTGAGCAAGAGCGAGACCCCATCTCTACTAAAAACAGAAATTAATTGGCCAACTAAAAATATACAGAAAAA